>JABJVR010038960.1:0-32375 GCA_025773905.1 Chitala chitala
CCCCATCTGACACGCCCCAAAAGCAGCTGAACAGAAGAGACCTCTCTCTCGTGCACACACCTCAGGTCTAAAGGCACTAAAAGAGCACAGCAATGAGGGCTCACACGGGGTCCCCTGGAAGCACAGCTAGGGGTCACATGGGGTCCCCTGGAAGCACAGCTAGGGATTACACGGGGTCCCCTGGAAACACAGCTAGGCTCACATCCTCATATCTGACAGCATGTCTGGTCAGCGATGCTGCTCTGGTGTTGGTAAGGACCGACCTTACCCCCTCACACCTCAAACCATACTCAACCAGCCCTACAGAGAGGAGGACAATAGACAACGTAGCTCAAAAACTCCTGACAAAAGAAGTCTGTTTTGTGGTGCCTTTGATGAACTCCCTGCAGACAGACCAGTGTGAGATCAAGGGCTTCTCTTGCATAATTACTTGTCTCAGTTCACTTTGAAAACACTCCTTCTCCTCTGTTCTCCATTCCTGCTGACTTCTCCTCACTCTGCTGTCATTTTTAAGCCATTACATTGAATATTATGGTCCTCTGTGGAGACCATGTTAGAAAAATCAAAACAAGCGGTTTAACTCCTTTAAATAATTTGTAACGCAGACATCCTTTTACTGTTAAAGCCAAAGCATTTTGAGATCTGATCTGATAATCCAAAGTACCTGTGTGAGCCTTAATATGTGAAGTATTTTATCTTTACCGCTTATCATATCCAGTTCATACAAGCGCCTTTGTAACATGCATGTTACATACATGTATTTACTGCTGCTGTTACTGTGTGCAGAAACCTGAAATATTAAGCTGTGTGTAAATCAGTAATTTTGCGCATCAGAGGATCAGCTACAGATGACACAGTATGTGGGAGTGTGTCTAGTTCTGGGTCAGTGTTCATGTCTTCGCTTGTTTCTACAGACACTTGTCTCCGTTTCCCCGGTACACGGCGGTGACAGGAGGGTAGCAGCACTGTATCTCTTTATTGCTACATGCCTTAATCTCTCTTCTGTGGTGTAATGAATGTGTTTCCCATGTCTGAACTGCTTTATATCCTCTTTCTGTCAGATACCCTGATATACAGATCACACACACACGTTACGCTTACACGTGTGTGTGTGTGTGTGCGCGCATGTACATACACAGCCCCCACACACACATTCCACCTACATACACACACACACACAAACAAACTCCATTTTCTCTCCACTGTGATGATATCAGTGTAAAGGTACTGTTACCAAGGGCACATTCTGGATCAGCTCTTACAGGAGTGTGAGGGAGTGTAAGAATGTGGGTGGGGCCCTCTCCTCTCATGGAAAGTGAAGCAAAGTACTAAAGGAGGCAAGAAACTGAGGAAGAAGACCAGAATGTCTGGCCGGACATCACAGCCCTTTGAAGAACTGACGCCTGCACTAGACCACAGTTCAGCCGTGGAAGACTCATCACTGATAATCATCCTTAACTGTCAGAAACTCACTGATTATGGTAGAATTTAGTAAAGAGCACAGGTACTCTACTGTTAGTTTTCACGCCATTTCGCTTAAACGCCTAGTCTTTGCAACAGATGTTGGTCACTTAATGAAGAGAGTGTGTAGATAAGTGCTCTTTGTGACCACCTACCTCATCTTAATTGTTCGCTCCATAAACACGTGTGTTCGTTTGAAGCCCGCTTTGCCTTGTAATGGCTGCAGCCCTCAGTCTGGATGTTATATATTCACAGGATTCCAGTGAAAAGAAAGTCTTTCCTTCTGCCTGCATTTGCTGGAACAGCCAATAGCTCAGCACACGTGTGGCATTCTAAGTTAATAATCGCCCTGGTACTGAATAGGGCATAAATGTACAGCTGAAGATCGCTTCCCAGCCGTTAAACAGGACGAGACCTCCACTGCAATAGTCCCCAAAACTGGTGTCTGCGCTGCCCCCTAGTGGTGCGACGTCGTGTGAAAACGTCTCGAACACTGTCCTGCAGGATTACTCAGGCATCACTGTCACTCACCACTCAATCATTACAGTCAGTCATTGTGCCATTACAATTAGTCACATTAGGTAGACGAGCAATACCTGTAAGGAAACCTATAGCAAGACTGAGCAGACTCATAATCAGGAAATAACAAACAGGGAAAGCACTAAAAGTAATTAGATAACTAATGTGCTCCTGAACTAGTTACTGGGGTTTATGATTGAGAAGAATTGGGGTTTGTGGTGTCTCACTTGGAAATGAGGATGGGATTATACCGGCAGCCCTGCAAGCATCAGATTTCCACAGTCCCTTAAATGAACTAAGCCCTGTATAGAGTTCTACTGGCCACACTACCTGTGCTCTTCCTCCACATAGCGTCACATGTCATTTAAGTGCTCTCTTCCTCTTTGAGGCGTGTCCGACTGCACAATGGGAGAGTGACTGATTATAATTGGATTAGTCGGTCTTGGTCGTGACAGCTAAATGGATAGTCATGGCCCTTCCTGCAGCTTTGTGCTGCTGGCCCTTCCCATTTTCTTGGCTTTTGCTTGCTGCTTAGTTACCCTTATCTGACCCTGAGAGAAGGTATGCCTCCACTTGAGTGGCATCCCAGCCCATCCCTCTGGGGATTTCCTGTTTGACAGCAGGACCGAGACGAGTCACATGTCTCCATCTGTAATGGCTGCTTTATGTTATTTATGTCAAAAGCAAGTTTGTTGTCTGGGAAGTCATTGAAAACAGTCAGTTGACGTTTGTCCGCCTACTCCTGATCCACGTGTGTGTTCAGACACGCTGGGTAAGTCCAGGCAGCCCTTGTGTAAAGTCCTCTATTTCATTTACACCAACTCAGTCTGTTGTTCTGCCTTAAAGCAAAACTGAAAAGGGAACTTCATGCACAGCTGAACACTTCTCAGCCCGTGCGTGAACAAAGCGTAACATGTTTGTGTGTGATGTGTGTCCACGAGCCTCTTTCACACATACTCGCAAACACGTGTGTTCACATGCGTGTTGACTCCGGGATGAACACTGAGTGAAAGCCGAGCGAGTTACACAGCATTTCACGGGTGAACGAATGTTAGTTCTCTCTGCAGCAGCCCTTTGGTTAAAAACAATAACCACCAGAGTTGATACACAAAAACCTCATCAGAATCGGGACTTGTAATGTGTAGTTCAGTAATCATGGTGTGCCATTATCCCAGGAGCCTGGGGGGGCAGAGGGGCAGGTGGATTTCAGAAATACGCACAGATAGACTAAGGATGTAAAATTACAGTTTTATTCGCTTCAGTTTTATTCGGTGGTTTTCACTTTGGTGTTGTTTTAGTGTCGTGTAGCATGGTGTTGTCTACGTTGTATGGTTTGCTTTTCAACCATCAAACTGTGTCCTTACAGCAAACTGAGACCGGAGCCTGCTGGGTGTCACCAGCACCCAGTAGCTAAACTGCTGGCTGGTGTTTTGTCTCAGTAATGGTCACTGGGGCACAAACAGGAAAAGCTGACGTGGTTTTACAACATTTGGAGTTTCTGAAAATGAATCTCCCTGCTCAGCCAATAGGATTAAGCATTCTTGCCCCAAGTCATGCCAATTCACAGACCTTCTGCATTTTCCCAGTAGACATCAGTGCTTCCAGAGGCTATTAGGTCATTATAACCAGCTGGAATGTGTGGTCAGCAACACTGTAGCAACAGTCCGTTAGCCTTTGTCACTGTGACCTTTTGTCATAGACAAAATTGGAACTATGAGCAGCTTCGTGTCGCCAGCTCCTCTGACGTTATACCTGCAGAAAGGGTTTGTTTTCCATGTGGAGTGTTGCAGTGAGGATTTCAGATCAATAAGTGCAGTGTTACAGGTGTGTCTTACTGATGCTAATACAATAGAGTACTGCCCAATGCCCAGTATACAGTGAGGAGGCTGGCATCCGTGCCCATTCTTCTTCACAGCTGTGATGTGATCTCCGTGCCTACGAGGCCACTGCCATGCTGATTTATATGTTTATAACCGTTACTGACGTTGACTAATCCCTCTTATTTTTCCCCTTAGTGGAGGCGCACTGCCGTCTCATAGGAATATCAACTACCACATTCTCTGTTTTTTTAATCAATTTTTCTTGTGGGGGGGGTCACAGCAATGCTCATTTTTTCTTTGCTTTTTTCCTGGGTTTCAGCATATTCTTCCAACAGAGGCATCGCATAACAGTTGTTGCGTTTAATTTCAATAATTTTAATGACAGCATCCCTGTAGTGTAAGCAACCTTGTCCACCCATCCTTGGATTGCAAGGCATGGTTAAGTGTGTAAATAAATGAATTAGTGAGTTGGGGGGGGGGTGTTAAGGGCAGGTAGGGGGTGTTCACACGGACCAAACAAGCCAAAGCTCCTGCTGAGACTCCTGACAGAATAGATGCTGGCTGGCGCACAACTTTAAATTATGGCTTTGAAGTCCCAGAGGACCCCCCCTCCCTCTCTTACCAAAAGTCTGGGGATGAATAACAGCTACTGCACTGCGCACTCTAGCCTCATGCCAAGCCATTCTTCTCACAGCCGAATGGCTCCAATTTCCTTTATTGCGCTCACATCTCTGTCGTAACTACGGTAACGTGTAGCGAGGGTTGGGAGTGGCCCGCAGGCTCAGGCTGCAGGTCACACTTCTGCTCCAGGAAAGGTGACATGGTCCCCAGCAAATCTCTGTCAGCATCTTTGGGCAGCAGGGGGGGGGGCTCCCATATGGCAGGAAGCCCTAAGGTCTGTGTCATCACCACACCCAGCAAACACTGCTGGACCCTCAGGATGCAAGTCAGTGTGTGGAAAAAGAAGAGTAGCAGAATTACAGACATGCGTTTTATGAAACAGCTGCACGTTTCTGTACTTCCAGTACACGTTATGTATGTTGTATGTGTGCTGCATGTACGTGTGGGCTTGAAATACATCCCACTAAAGAATAACTAAATAAAAACCAGCAAGAAGCATAAGCAGAGCTTATGCTGCAGTTCTCAATTTATTTTAAGGGCAAGGCATCATCTGGGTGCCTTTTGGAGATCACACCAATATGAGTCTTAGGCTTTCGAAAAGGGGAACTGATGCTATGGTCACATCTCCTTGGAGACCATGCTCATTCATGCCCTGACAGACCTCTCTCTGACAGTTTAAAAGGTTCTCACCTTGCCAGACATGTTATGATTTGACAAACTCGACTGACACGGCCTTTGGTTGCTTTCCACGCTGCTGATCCACAGTTATATGAAAGATGTTGTGATGGAACCTACTCTGTGTCACTCACCACAGTTCAGCATATCCTTCATAGTGAAGGGAATAAAGAATTGACCTGTGGAGATTCTCAAAATACAAAAAATGACAAGTGACATTTCAGCAAGATGCATTTTTATTTATAAATTGTGCCTATTGTGTTTGAAGCAGTTTGTCACTGTGACATAAAAGTAAACAGTGTTTTACCACGTTGTAAATGAACTGGTTAAGTGGCTCCTTAGTTACTTTGATTGATCACTGGAAATTGCATTTGCAACCGAAGAAAGGCTTAGAATCGGTTCCTTATCATCTTTTTTCCTGTATCACGCATTCAGAATGTGTAGAGCTTAGAGAAGGGTTCTGTTTAGAATTGTTTTTCCAAAGAAGTAAACCCAGGAGTTTTATCACTGATCTGTCCCACCTTCCTGGTTACACCTGAGAGAATAGATTGAAGAAAATAATGCAGCAGTGCTTGGAATGGAGAAAATAAATCACTGATCCAAGAGTGACGGAAAACTAAGTGGCTAAATGATGTTGCAGTGGGACATTATGCCAAAAAGACATAATTATTCTTAAGCACATCAGTAATGAATAAATCCGATGTTATGTGGAGATGCTTGAAAAGAAATCTGGGCTTATAGAAATGAGTTTGTCAGCATTTTACAACTTGCTGTATATCAAGATTAAACGTTGTAGCGCTGAAATTTAGTATGCCTTCAGATATGAATGTTCTTTAATGACTTAATCATTTGAACACAGCTCAGCAACAGACAGGGGACATCAGGTCTGGGCTCACCAGACTGTAAGGCTCTATTATACATGTGAAAACGGCACGGCTTTACGCACCGTGAGCGGGCGTGGGCGTGTAAATGTTATATGTATGTGAACATTTCCTTTGAATAGTATAAATTCACCCTAGCTGCTACCTGGATGTGTGTATTCTCTGAGCATATTTTCCACCAAGCTATTCCATTTTGTATTTTCCTACACCTAGCTATTTTCCAAGAGACATAATTTACATGCTTTAATACAGAAGTTGTGATTTAAATTGAATAACAGGAATGTTTTTGAATGTAAATGGTTGGGAGAAAAACAAAGAATGAGTCTGTAAGCAGTTACAAATTTGCACTTTTTTCCCCCAACCATTTAGTTTTTTCTACATTAAAAGTTTTAGAATCTGCCGCTCTGAATGCAGTTCCCAGTGAACCGCTCTGAGTACTACTTTGTGGTCCTTGCTTTTTACGAAGGATGTATGCACAGTGGGTCGGCTGCAGCCTCATCCCCAGGGTCCAGACAACAGCTCGATTAACTCCTTAAACAAGCGACTTGGCTCTGTAGCTCAGTGGGCTAATCCTCTTGTCTGATGCAATGACGCGGGTTCGAAATCTACCAGTCCGCTCAGTCAGCCTGTTACAATGTTGTTAAATTTAATGGAGCTGATCTTAGTGATTAAAGTCTACACATTCTAAGAGATTATTTATGATTTCTTCCAACTCATTAACAGCCATTATCTCGCTAAATTTGCTCAACCTTATCGGTAACCAAATATGAGGCTAATCCCACATAGCATGTGTTTTCCAGCTTTTGCGTCATTTATCTACAGGTGTGAAGATATTTTTGAAATATTCAAGTTAACATAATTTTTCGTGTTAATGTTAGTTTGTTCTGAGTAGATCTCTGGCTTTGGTTTTCGGAATTTCATTTCAGATTCTGAAAGCAATTGTAAAACTAGTTTTTTTTTTTTTTTTTGCAGCTCTGACTGCTTTTATTTAACAAATGAAGACAAAATAATGCAATGTTGATGAATTTTGGATAAACAGCAAAACTGGTCACATTTGATACACTTCACAGTATATACATGATTTACGAAGATTACAAAGCTGAGTCTAAGACTTAAAAGTGAAAATTACAAATGCAGATCAAAATATCAGGATTGTCTTATGGTAGGACATAACCAAGAGAAACAATGAAATTACAATTTACACAGATCTGTGTGCCTATAGATGTTGTTAATCAATTAAATTGACCTTATCGCCTTGTTGGACATTTCCATTGTGTCAACAAGAACAGAGCCGTGTGCTCATGGGAATGCTTAACAAACTAATCATATGAATTTTATGTTCAGGAAAGCTTGAAGCATAACTGCCTGCTTGTGTGTATATTGAGTTATATATTGAATTATATTTTTGAGGTAAACGGACTGTTTTGAAATAAACTCATCGAAATGCAATTGATCACTTGGATTATATTAAATATGTATAATTTTATTGGCATGTGAGCGTGATGCAAGCAGAGCTTTGCCACCAATTACTACAAAGTAGAACTGGGTCTGATATATCATCTGCTCTCCAAGCTTGGGTGGGGGGTGATCGCATTAGCTCCAAAACATTCTCTGGTTTTAAGTCCTGGTCAGTCTGATCTGGCATCTTATTGAGCAGAAGCATGCAGAAACTCTGGACTGAGCTGAAAGGAGAGTGGTTCAGTAGTCCTGGCTGCTAAACTGACAGATAAGTCAAACAAGCTTGGGAAAGAACATTCAGTTATAAGACAAGAAGGTGCCTACAGTAAGCAGAGCAGCGGAAAAAAAGTGGCACAGTCATTATGGCAGCTGATGCTGGAGCCATTACTGCTACAGTCAGGGCTGCAATTAGCAGCACTAAAGCAGCAGGAATGAATAAAACAGTTTTGTGTGCTTGTCAGGGGTTGTGCTTTCATGGTCTAATTACGATCTCCATAAGAAGCCTTCTGCAAGATATAAAGATTACTTGATGTTACTCTGTAAGAACTGGTAAAATGTAAGAAACACATTTCTAGTGTCAGGGAAGAGAACAAGGGAGTAAAAGTAAAAAAGGATAACAAAGAGGTGAATTTCCAAACTTTTAAACTGAACACGTAGTTTATTTTTGGCTGACAGCAGTGTGTTCCTGTGTCATTGTACCACGTTCTTCTGTGTGTTTAAGTTCTCGTCTACAGTATCACACGGCGGCTTCAAATTGGGCTCTTTTGGGAGAACTCTCATGAGGAAGAAGAGTAGTGATCAGGAGTGAAACAGGCTTGTCTTTATTCACTGATGAGAGACTCCATTTTCTCTTGATCCATGCTCGATGTGAAGAATTTCAAATTGTGTCAGCAACCCAGAGAGCGGCTCGCCCTCGAAGCGTGTGTCATAATTATGTGAAATGACAAATAGATTCATTCCCTGACACACGCTTTCACCCCTTGGCGGCAGAGCAAGGATGCACCGTGGAATTCCTAAGCAGAGCACCAGGTGCTTAAGTTCCGGTCCAAGTCTCTGATTGGGTGCATCACATGCACAACGTTTAACTGACATCTGCGCCCAGATGACCTTTGACCCCAGAAGAGAGCACAGTTTCAAATTTTCCTCTGTCTGTGCCGTCCCAGAGAAAAACAGGAAGGATGTATTGGAATAACAGTGTAAACAGCTTGGATACAGACTCTGTCTCACCTACGCATGCCAAGGATTCTCATGTTTCAAAACCTGTGGACATTTGTATGTAAATAACCAGTCATCGTTGTTTAATGAAAGTCAGCAGTTTTGGAAAGGCGTTTTTTTACAGTGTGAGGACTGTTGAGGGTTTGAAGTCTTCAGTTACTAAAATGAACGTTTCTCGTGTTGCTTTATGCCTGGCTCAGGTAGTGATAACTGCCAAGAATCATGAAGGAGCACAGAGAAGATGGATAATGTCATGTTTATAGGGGCTCAGCCTAATCTGCAGGAAGGGGGAGGAGACCTTATCACCATAGTTACTCTGATTTTGGAACACCTCCATGTCACCTGTTCATAATACTCCATCTGTCCTCCCAGACACACTAGCAGTGTTGTCAGTGCCCTCGGGGTTAACATAAACACGGCTGGTTTTGCTGCGCAAGTGTGTATCTTGCGTTTTGCTTTGTCGTAAGAGAGATCAGTCTTATATTTACAGCACGGTAATACTCCTGTTCCCTGAGGAGTGTCTCTCATCCCGTAACATGTATGTAGTGTAGGGTTACATTCCAGTGAACATGTTTTCTGTTGTACGCCTTCTGCTGTGTTCTTATATCGCTGATGACTGAGTGTTTTTCCACACTTGTGCATGTTTTGGCTTGGGGGAAATGCTTTGGACTAACAGTCATGTTTATGACTTGCTTCCCTCCTTGTAAACAGCTCGTAAAGAGGTCTGATTAAAGGTTCTCAATGTTTGTAAGCACAAATGCACAAAGTCTACATTATACTAATGATGTTTTTTTTACTGAAATTGTCAAGGTTTTTTCGTCAGAACAGAATCCAGGCATCCAAGTGAGCAGTGACTAGCATTGTTTTTAAAGCATAAATCCAAAACAGCTTTGTTTAAACTTTTGAGTATATAAAAGTTATTGTTTTGATGATGACTGGTTGTGCCATTAGGGTGAGTTAGGTGTGCATATCGCTTCCTTCATGCTAAACGAGCCATATAATAATAATAATAATAATGAAAGGCATGGTACTGTAACAGGGTGGAGGTCTCTCAGCAACAACACTCAGGGACCAAGCAGGTTTAAATGCAGTCCTGGTTTTGAAACACAGCAATGCTTTGACGGTGAGCTCTTCACTACAAGCTGTTGTTATGCTTGGACAAGATGTGAAAATTCTACCATGAACAAGGTCACTGACTGAACATGTTATGAAACAGCTGCAAACAAACCTTTGTGTGTCTTTAAAAAGGAGACGCCACCGTTATTACACAGGAGGGGAAGGCAAGAGAAAGGGCGGGGGTGTTGGTGCGAACTGCTGAGGCTGATCACAGCAGTGCCCTAAGGATTCTGCCCACAAATTGGGAGTGATTGGCTTCACTGTCGGGCACCACGAGAGGTCACGGGAACAGGTTCAACGTCTTAGTGTCTGTTCCAGATTAACACGTGTCCCTGTGCCAAAACAACTCAATTATCGGACACCCGTACCACCTCGACCCGCTTAAAAAATGTAATGACGTTTGTAGTTTTTGTATTTTATGTCTTTCTCTGTGATGCAGTGTGACGCGAGGTTAAGAAGAATAACTTTGCTCTTGTTACTGGATTGGCCAGAGTTTCCCATCATGCCAAAGTGCTTCACAGTGGCGAGTGTGAGGTCGGTGATGATTTTCTGGTAATGTGGTCCTGCTGAACTTGGGCTGCGCTGCCATACGTTTGAAACTCTCCCAAAATCGGGCCCCATCCCTTTCTCCCAGGAAGCTCAGTTTCCATGGCAACAACAGCTCTGTCATAATTGTCACGAGCTGTCGTCACAGGTTGCCCGAAAGGAAATGTTGAGTCTCTCCTTTTCCTGTCATTTTTCACTCTCCGCTGATGTTTGAGCTCCGGGGACTTACCCAAAAACAGGCACCTACAGTGCCCCCGAGTGGGCAAAAAGTGTCAGCGTGGGCTTACAGTGCCCCCGAGTGGGCAAAAAGTGTCAGCGTGGGCTTATAGTGCCCCCGAGTGGCAAGGAGTGTCAGCGTGGGTCCAGATGGTTTATTTAGAGCTCACATTTAGGCACTGATGAGGCGCGGCGCTCACATTAAAAATGCAAAGTGGACGCGCTCACACCCAGGTGCTCTGTATCAGCATAACGGCGAATGCTACTCAGCCCATTAGTGGTCCCAATCATCTGTGTACATTAGCTAATGATGCTCAGCTGCACCCTCAGTGCGTTCGTTAAATTTGCGACTGTGTTTTCCATCTCGCCGCTAAGGCGAGGCGTGATTATCTGTCTGCCGAGACCAAATTTTTACTCGTCTCTGGACGCGTTAGGAGGGCGGCGATCCGCTTCGCTGCTGAAATTGCTGTTTTATGTCCCCGTGGCGGCCGTGGCTCAGTTTCGTGATCTACGACCAACCCAGAGTCAGGCAGCCCTGGAGTCCCGTAGCACGGTGGGAACAGACAGAGCTGTTGATCTAAGCATCAGTTGTCCACTTAACAGAGAGTTTAAAAGTAAAACTAAAAGGTTATCTTTGAGGTCAAAGTCTGAGCCCCTGTTTATTCAGTTAACCTTTCACACAGTGTGGGTAAAATGTTATTTTATTGGACACATGAAGGCTTGCAGCCCTCAAATATATAAAATCTGAAGGGGGGCTGCTTGGGTGCCACGTGTGAACAGAAAAAAGCTACAGCCTGCAACAGCTGGACAGGTGCGGAGGAGCAGTTTTGGTAGGTGATGCTGAATTGTTACAATTAAGAGTTTGTATGTTTCAGGCTATATCATATATTAAAATCACGATCCTGCTGAAATATCTGCTGTGTTACACAGTAGTGCTCCCATCAATTCAGAGCCACAAGGAGGTTGGCGAAATCCTCCCATATACACAAGTGATACTCTCTTATCTTGTGGATAGCTATATGAATACTTTAAAAGAAGGTTATTTCATATTATCCCTTATCTCAAGTTACTGCATTTTGTTATTGTGGTATTTTTGCCTTATTATTCTTGTACATGGTCTTCTAGATAAGATTTGTTTATTTGTCATATGTATGTTGAGACAGGGTCAACAATACAATGAAATGCTTTGGACAAGAAGAGACAGTCAACTTAGTGATTAAAAACAACATTAAAAACTGATAATAAATAGAATGAAAATATAACAATAAGTGAATAGGAAAAGTATTTTTTTGTATTATCCTGAAAGGCGATATATAAAACGTAATGACATGCTAACATAACTGCTATAACGAAAAAGGACAACGAGCTAATGTAACCCTAATTTGGTCCCCAAATGAACTCTCCCCAGTGGGTGTGCTGCCATCTAGTGGAGATGTACACGGCCGCTCCGCGACTGCGGCTTCGCTTTGATAACGTTAGTAATCCAAACTGTGCCACGTACTTATCCATACACAGTATGACATGCAGTGAAATGCGTACACAACTGTCTGCAACCTAGAAACGAATTACACCAAAAATAGAAATTAAAATTGTAAAAAATAATTATTATTATTATTTAAAAATAAGTACGAAGGAGCGCCCTATGTGCTCTGGGATGGGCTCCAGGCTTCCCCGCGACCCTCACCAGGAATAAGCGGTTAAGATAATGGATGGATGGATGGATGGATGGATGGAAGTACGAAGAAATGACTTTTAATTTCATAACTATGTTGATACTCATAAGATGAGTCATGGAGTTGCTGTTCGGAGCTGCTGTGTGGTGTAATACAAAATGTAGTAAAATTATGTGTGGCAAACTGTTCTTTGCACTTAATGAGCTACTGTAGTATATTTTACATTAGATTTACATTTACATGTTTGTATTGCCTGTACAGCACTTTGGTCACCTGGTTGTTTTAAATGTGCTTTATAAATAAATTTGACATTGACATTGACGTTTATTCGTCTAGCGGACGCCTTTGTCCAAAGCGCCTTACAGTGAGTAAGAGCACACGTGCGTGTCACGAACGGGGTCAGACAGTATCAGAGAGTCTAACTGACAGTAAGTGCTGTCCTACCACCAAAGTGCACACGATTAAGTCAAGCAATTCTCACACACATCATACAAGTAAAGGGTAAAGCATAAACATATAGAATGTATGTCTTGTATAAACTAGAAAAACATGTACAAACAAACAGCCTGGCAGCAGTGGAGCAAAAGGAAGCAGAAATGAAAAAAGGTGAGGTTGTATGTTCTGATGTCCTCCCTGAAGTGTCTTCATATGCTTTTGAAATGTGGATTTTAGATGAACTTCATACAGCAACTTACTGTTTTGATAGTCATAACTCTAAGAGGGAATGACTGATAAATTAGGACAGAGAAGTGACCTTGTGGAAAGGGCCGTGCAGCATTTTGGGGTAACCATGCAGAAGGTTTCCATCTGTGAAGCATCTTCATTCATCAGCACCGTAACGCCAGCTTCTGTGAGCCTTACTAATGTCGTCATTGGCAGTGACTGAGTGTCTACTGTCCTTCACACATGCTGTGCACACACGACCTCAGAGGTGGGAGTTGGCTGTATGTTTGTTGGGGGGGGTGTCCTGTTATCTCCTAAGCTCAAGTCATCCAGCTAGTACACAAAGCATGGAGGTGGGGGCTGGACAGGGCCTGTGGGCCTCTCACCATCACATCTCAACACTGCAGGTCTTAGGTACAGAAGTCAAGCGGTTACATGAAGGTTCGCAAGTTATGATTATAATATAATTAGTCATTTAGCAGACGCTTTTATCCAAAGCAACTTACAACATTTCATATACTAGTTACCATGAGCTAGTGCTGGGTGTGTTGCTCAAGGACACACCAGGTGGCTGGGCTGGGATTCGAACCAGGAGACTCTGCATCCCAGCCTGATGTTCTACCCACTGAGCCACCTGGAAGTTCCTTACCAGCTGGTTTTATCCTGAAACGCTTAGGTGGGGGGATCGTTTTAACAGCTTATGTTATGGCAGGTGGCCCCCTGTAGGTGGTGTGGCAGCGTCCATCCTTTGAATAAACGAGACACACACACATCCTTAACCACGAGACTCCTGATGAAATTACAGTTACAGTGGCCCCTGCTGGAGTGCACTTCTGGAGTGGGCACAGGGTACAATACGGAGGAAGGGAACACATTGTACCTCCACAGAATGGTTAGTGGTCACAGTCCTACCAAGGCTTTAGTGTTCAAGTGTGAGGAGAACACGTTTACTGGCAGATGTTGGCTACGTACCACTAAACCCACATGCTGATGAAAAAAACGTGCAGCTTCGATAGGACAGTAAATTCAAGTCATTAATGTAAACCAGAATGCTGCAAAAGAACGGTAAAAAATATACACTGGAAATTTAAGTTTTATTGAAGTTTTATATAGCACAAAATAGAAATTACATAAACCAGAATTTACTATTATACTTTTCCACTTGTATGTCTATTTTTCTTTCTGCCTGTATAAACACAGTACAAAGTATAAACACATAGAAAATCCATCCATCCATTCTGTATACCACTGGTCCAATGCAGGGTCACGGGAAGCCTGGAACCCATCCCAGTAGACACAGGGCACAGGGCAGGGGACACCCAGGGCGGGGCACCAACCACATAGAAAATACTATATAAGATATACAAGAAAGGTGATGTCACAAATACAGAAGAGCAGAGCCTGACTGCGGGTAAAGCACAAGGTGTTTCTTCAGGACAGCAAACACAAGTGAACTAAAGAAAACATGGAGCAGTACAAACCACAAAGGGCATGAGTGACACCCCACCGTAGGTAGCAAAGGAAACAAGGTGCTTGGGAAATAAATTAACTTTCCAAATGGCAGGATGGTGTAACTCATGATGAAATGAGATGGCTTCTAGCAGCCGAAGCTGTGACCAGTGGCAGTAGCATTATGGCTATATTTTGAAATAATGTGTAGATGTACAGCTAAATGTGCAGTATTGGGATGAGGTACCTGTAGTGAAATTAAACTGACAATAAAAATTTAATATTTACAAATATAGGGTAATACATGTATACTGTGTGCCCTATGGTGGGTGCAGTGTCCCCTGTCCTGTGCCCTATGTGTCCTGGGATGGGCTCCAGGCTTCCCCACGACCCTTAACAGCATAAGGGGTTTAGAAGATGACTGACTGACTACAATGTATACTGATCAAAATTTAGGGCTACAGGTATTGTGGTACATGTCCAAGGTCAAGTTCTAGGTGTTTTCCTGGTTGAGGGCTTGAATGGCCTGTGGGAAGAAGCTCTTCTTCATTCCCTTTGTGTTGGCTTTCAGTAAGCAGAAGCACTTCCCTGACTGCAATGGTGAGAAGAGTCCATCAATGTAATGGACTGAGGGAGTTAACAGGTTTCAGTATGGCAGCCACTATACTATCCCTCCTCTTTACCGCTTCAATCTTGTCCTGTCTTAGCCAAAGGGATTTTATCCCACTTCAGACACCAATGTAACGGATCAAGGGAGCTGGCAGATTTAAAACCCAGGTTATTGCCACCTGTGCAGGGCACCAGAAAAAAAGGATTAGCCTGCTAAGATAAAAATCGTGTCCTGAACTGCAATCCCGAATGCCCGTCCGGAACTTAACCCTGGCCCTGAGATTGTCTAGCTTGTTCTCCAGAAACCAGATGTTGACTGCGAGGCAGGGGCATACAGTGTGTGCAAGCCTTCAGCCTGTTCCTGGCGCCAGCTCATTTCACTCATGGTCACAGCCTCGGGTCACGTCCTTGTTTCTCCTCGGGGACGTGTTCAGCCTGCATGGATCTGGTGTTAAAAGCAGCAGCAGGAGATCAAATTTTAAACCAATAGAAATAAGGGCATTTCTGTGTAAGAAAGAAGTTAGAGTAAAAGTACAACAGTAAGTACAAAAGTAAGTACAGCAAATTAAAACAAAAGTGTGATCAGAGCAGTTAAGATGCCACACAACCTTACTGATGCCAACTTGGTCCTACTCTGAACACTATGCATCCCAAATCTGAACACTAATCTTGTAACATGCCATTGCTGCTGTGGGCAGAGAAAGACAGGCTGCTTCACAAAGGCACATTATAGAGTCACTATAGGAAGGTCAAACATTACAATAACTTACAATTTAAGATGAGATGGTAGAATGAGAGGGGAAAATGTCTGATCTGTAGAAAAGTAGACTTGACAAAAGTACACTTTCAAAAGCCTAAGATGAATGCAAGCCTTATGACTAAAGTTAAACACAGCCAAGCTTATGTACCAAGAGGGAAAAAATGTAGACAAAGAGGATATTCAACAGAAAACACAATAAGGAGAATTTCAAGATCTTCTGATTGCCACATATTTACTTTGTTACATGCACAACCTTAAAAGGACATTTAACAAAGCCAGAGGGGAAGTAAAAAGCCTTCCAAACCCTTCATATTTTGTTTAGAATTAAACATGAAAGAGATCAGTACATGATAAGGCAGATATGAAAAACCAGGAAAGAACAGAGAAAAGTGGCACGAATTAAATGAATGTTTTGTTGCAGTATTTACTAAACAGGATGGATATTGAGTGGCTTTCACAGCAGATTTCTCTTCTGCCTTGTTTGGAAGTGTTTGGTCTGAAAGAGATTTACTCCGGCATGTAGCTGAGGGCGAGGAAGCGGATGAAAGGCAGAACAGGAATGTTCCGGAAGGCCAAGATGTCCCTACATGTTGGAACTCCGTGGAAGATCTGTCATAACCATGCCCGGTCTTCACGACGATGACTCTCTTTCAGACAACTGTGATACCATGGCCAACGAGCGAACAAGAAGATTGTGTGTGTATCTCCAGGTGCTCAGAGTTCACACCCCGCTGACTCTGAACAATGCTATGGTGATACGCTGCCGAGTCGAATGTGTGCAACAACTAATGTGTACAACACATCCCAAACACATCCCACATCTCTCCCTGCAACAACTAATGTGTACTAAACCTCTTACGTCAAAGAGCACAGAGGGGGGACTGATGAGAACCTGACATACAGAAAACAAATGACTACTGGTGTGAGGAAAGTGCTAATCAAAGTGCTGTAGGGTCCAGGTTAGGGGAGAGATGTTAGCATGTAGGACGCAGTGCTGCAGTGCTGTGCTACAGAGGAACAGGGCTTCTACCTCATTTAGATATAACGCAGAAAAAGCATGAGCGTGCATTAATCACGCAGTTAGCAGTGACACAAACCTGATGAAATGGTAATAGATGTACTTAATTAAAGTCTACTGAGTTTGAAGGACTGCAGTGGACTTATCTTTGGATAATTTGGAACTAAATATTACACAGGTTTAGTATTTTATAACAGAGCCACAGTTTAGTATATTCTAACAGAGCCATGGGTTTAGTATATTCTAATAGCGCCATGGGTTTAGTATATTCTAACAGAGCCATGGGTTTAGTATATTCTAACAGAGCCATGGTTTTAGTATATTCTAATAGTGCCACGGGTGTAGTATATTCTAACAGAGCCACGGGTTTAGTATATTCTAACAGAGCCACAGTTTAGTATATTCTAACAGAGCCACAGTTTAGTATATTCTAACAGAGCCATGGGTTTAGTATATTCTAACAGAGCCATGGGTTCAGTATATTCTAACAGAGCCACAGTTTAGTATATTCTAACAGAGCCACAGTTTAGTACATTCTAACAGAGCCATGGGTTTAGTATATTCTAACAGAGCTATGGGTTTAGTATTTTATAACAGAGCCATGGATTAGTGTTTTCAGCAGAGCTGCAGCTGTAGTATTTTCTAATAAAGCTGAGGGTTTAAGCAGAAGATTCGGATGCCTTTCTTTTGCCCCAGATGACTGATGTCATGATTCGTCTCTTCGATTTATGTGACATTTGGAAGGCTGAGAAGTGGCGTCAGTGCCTGTTTGTCTGTCTGGACTTGGGCCAGGAGACAATCGCGTGTGTAGGAGGGCCCCTGAGGTTCTGAGCATCCAGCCCATTCGTACAGAACCACTTCCTTGTGTTAACAGCTGCAAAAATTTCAGAGGATGACAAAGAGAACAGAAAAAGAACTCACTGCACTCTGAAAAAAGAAATAATTGCTACATTCATTATTCAAATTAGACATAATTTATTGATTATTGTAAAGGATGAAGACGTAAACCAAAACAAAGACTACCTGTAGTCACAAAAAAAAAAAGAAAAAAAGGTAGTTTGGACGTTGGGTTCAACTGCAGTTAACTGGCCGCCGCAAGCCTGAAGTGTTTCTGCACAGACAGATTTTTAATGACGCAGGACATTGGTCTTTCTCCCCTCCCCCGCTTCCATTTGTGTTTCTGGAAAACTCTCCTCAGATAGATTTGTGTATTCTAGATCCGTTTTCTTGGATCGGCGCACAGCACGTCTTCTGCATTATCTGATAAACGCACACCAAGTCGACCTTGGCTAAAACACAGAACATTCTCAGTGGCATGGAATGATTTTCATCATAACTAATTTGGCGCGCTGTGAATAAAGATACAATTTGTATTTGTTTGATATTAATCAGATTTCAGACTGTTAAAGATTCAAGAGCCTGTGATTAGATGGGAAGTCATCACACAAATCACCAGTTAGTCGAGTGAAAAAAACAAGATTGGAGTCCTGTGAAACGCCTGATTCCGCACAACACAGCTGTGAACGGAGCTACAGTTATAGTGATTCGATGTTTCAGCATGATGCAAACAGCCCTTAACGTTACACTCTTGTCCAGTTCATTTAAATTGAATGGAAATGTCATTAAAATGAGCTCAAGTGTGTGTCACATTTAATGATGACTTCAAACCACTACAATAAAACATTCAGTTAACAAGCAAACAGCTGTATGATGAATGTCAGCCTATTTCTCACCAGGCCCAGTGTCACACACAATGACTTCTGAATTTCCAAATCTTGAACACAGTTTTAAATAACTTTAAATTTGATTACTGTAACAAAGCCTTATAGTCTCTGTCAGTTCGAATCAGATGGCTTGTCAAAAACTGGTTTAAATTTGTCGGATTTGAGAACTTGCCCTAGGATTTAGTTGGAAGTTCTGCTGACACTGTCTTTACATATTGTCTATTGTGGCTTTTACCACATCTGCAATTATTTATAACTCTACCACATGTTAGTGTGAGAAGCCACTGTGGACCAAAGTCAGATTGAGCTCAGTTGTGTGAGCTTACTTGGTGAAAATAGATTTGATTCTTAAGTGAACTGAACCTTGATCCTGGCTCTGCCCACCTGTGCTCTGGAAAGAAAAATGATGCCTCTAAAATCGTTAAATTCAGCCTGTTAATGAGCTAGCCAGTGGCAGCCCCAGTGGGAGTATACATTACAGCCCCCCGAAGTGATCTCTCCCTCTCTGCCGATGGGCGTGTTGTCCTAGGTTTGGGGTCAGGACAGCACTCCACTCACACTGAGCAGTACTGCTTAGGGCACCGGCGTGGGGCTGAAGTGTTCTGGTTGTTCTGTCTGGGTCACATTTTGGACATTTAGGACCTGTGTTTGAAGGTTTTTCTACATTTTTGTAAACTGTGAAAGACAGGACCAGAATCTGTATCATCGCAAGGACAAAATGCCTCTCCTTCTGTTTTTCCCACCGGAGAGACAATTTTAAATATTCATGCATCTTTGAAGCCTGAATTGTGATACTAGGTTTCGATAAGATGTTTGTGTAGATGGACAGTGAAGCAGAGTGAATCGCTGCATCAGACAATTACGACGTGACGTTGGTCCTTCCCGCCGGAGCTGTACCTGTCCAGTGAGCCACCATGCCGGTCCGGATCATGTGCACCATCTCCTTCTCCGCAGACGACGAGCCTGTTGGCGGGCCGTACTTGGACGGCTTTGACAACCGGTACCGGCGAGTGGTCCGAGCAGGGCGAGCGAGCGAGGGCAAGGTCGCGGCCTACGCGGAGAGGTACAATGATGTTGATGCAGACGAGGGTGAAGAGGATGACAGCAGTCCACCGGACAACCTAGCCGCATTCTTTGGAGGCTGTTCTTTGCATGGAGCTAATCACATCTTTGTGGAAGGGAAGAAGTTTGGTGTGCGCCAGGGGCTGTGGGCTGTGGTCTTCCTTATGGCCATGACCATGTTCCTCGTCCAGGTGGTGGACAGAGTAATCTACTACCTGCAGTACGACCACATCACCATGCTAGACGAGTGGGAGGCTAAGCAGATGGTCTTCCCAGCCATCACCATGTGCAACTACAACACCTTCCGGCGCTCCCAGATCAGCTACAGCGACCTGCTGTTTGTGGGGCAGCTGCTGGGGTACGAGGAGAGCATGGCCCCCGGGATCCCCCTGGCACCAGAGCCCGAGCGCCAGGGCGCCCGCTTCAGCTTAGATGAGTTCTTCAACCGCACCCGGCACCGCATTGAGGACATGCTGTTGGACTGCAAGTTCCGTGGTCAAGACTGCGGTCCGGAGTATTTCCGAGAGGTGAGCGAGGGCGTACGCATTATGATGTACAATTTTAATATTTATTAAAAAGCCACATGATGAAATTGAGTTAATTTTTTTTTCCAAAACCCCAGCACTAATTCAGTTCTCCATTAGGACTAAAAAGAGATTTAAAATGGTATTGAGAGTTTAATGGACTTAGAAGTATCACTGCAGTACAAAGCCCCCGTTATCGGGACCAGAGTTTGATTAGTCACCGAAAAAAGAGTCTCTAGTGGTCTCTAGCTCAGCAGGCTAATTGTCTTGTCTGGTAATCCTGAGTGGGTGTGGCCATGCAGGACTGAACCCTGCCAGTGTCACCTATGTATGTTAGAAAATGTTGAAGTTTTCAGCACAATGGTAATGAGGGACGTCAGTGAGGGAAGGTTGTTCCTCTTCCTGGTGTTTGTGGTGTAAGCATGTGCTTCAGTACCTTTGCAGTTAGCTAGACTGCTTCAGAGCTGTGGCTAAAACCATTGCATTTTAAGCACCTTCATGGTTTCCTTGTGTTTGTAAGCTCCATGAGTGAGCTTGTGACCGTGTGTGTGTGTGTGTGTGTGTGTGTGTGTGTGAGACCATCTGAATGCCTTACAAAGCAATGTGAAAACTGTGTGATTTTACTATAGTTTGCTGCATGCATAAGAGGCATTTTTACATCTTACACATTGAACTGTTACGGTATTTTTTTATAAATATCATTACTAAGAATGTCAGTATTACTAGTAGTAGTAACTGTTTAAATTTATAAAACTAGGTCATTGCTGAACACGTGATCCATTTTAATCAGATTATTCTAAGTCTGCCACAGTGTTCGAGGAGTCTCCTGTCATTCGCTGCTCAAAGAACTTTCTCTTACAGCAGCTCGTGTGATTATGCAGGAATGAATTAGTGATGATGGGGCTTGTGAGTCCAAGGAAATGCTCATTAGAACTACGTCCTGTCTGTATAATACATCAGCAGATTGTAGTTCCATGGGACAGGACCTGTCAATGAGAGTCTGCGGGAATTTTGATAATAACGTCTGTAAAAGTGGAATCCAAAGAAACTGAATGTGCCTAACCTTTAAATCGACCATTTTTGTATTCACGTGACCGGTTTTGGCGGTGCTCGGTTAACATGTCCGTCATCTTAGTCGAATCCCATGTGTTCGTACGAATTGTGCTTGGATCATTGAGTCTGATGTGAAAAGTGAAGTAAAGTGAAATGTCTGAGGACCTTGAGAAAAAAATATGGCTCTGAGGGCCACTGAAGCTTCCTCGGTCAGTACAGTGTCAATGGCAATGATGAGAACTGAGTACCTCAAACACAAGAAGAATAACGTTGTTACTTGCTAAATTTGTGCATGGTGTAGCTTAGCATAACAACACACTGAACGCTGACTTCACAGCAGCGCCGGTTTCCCTCCATCTGAATCAATGGCAGCTTAGATGGTGCTTGGCAGCCAGGGTGGGCTCGGTTTTCTGTCCTTGAGCAGAATTCGAGCCCCCCAGCAATGATCCTGCTTCCGACCCAGCTTCCATTAAGCGCGGCTCTACTTTCACCTTTGAAGTTATCGCCCTGTCACGTTTTGTCCTCCCAAAGTCTTCCTCTAGATACGAACCTCTTTTCGTGGACGTGACACAACACTTATTTATAATCTAAACACGTGATTTTTTTTCTTGCAGTTTCCCACATTTCTCTTTGAAATCCCCGAATGCCACACAGTCTAAAAAACAAAAGCCAGATTTCTCACTTGTTATTGTAACATAAATTTCAGTTAACTAATAAAGAGTATATGGGCAATCCATGACCTTGGCACCTACAGTAAATGTCATCAACATCAACAATATATTTAATCATATGAATTAGTCACGATTATTTTCCCTATCATAAAGTAGAAAAGCAGAGAATTTTAATTATTGTAATTATGACCTGCCTAAAACTTGTGTTTATAATACACTGATGTTGCCTCTACATATTTTTGAATGCAAGTTAACTTGTTTGTTCATTTATTTTTGTACCATTTTTTAAATGTTTTGTGCAAACTTCCATTTTGAAAGTTTGGGTAATAAGCAATCATGTTCTGTGTTAGTAATAACTTATAATTAAGTCAAAACACATTAAACTAATTACCAAAAGTTAAATCCAAATTAAAATGAATATCTACATTTTATTCATTTGGCAGATGCTTTTATCCAAAGCAATTTACATTTCACATGCAGATTACAGTGAGCTAGCGCTGGGTGTCTTGCTCAAGGACACACCTGGTGACTGGGCAGGGATTTGAACCAGGAACCGGGAATATCTCAGTCGTATTTCTATTAACTTTATTATTATTGTAAACCTGTATTTTAATTTTTGAAAGATAACGGTTGGGATTTTGTTTTACACAGAACGTAGAACGCGCAGTAGTGCACAGAACATGAAAAATAAGAAACGCTCTCTGCAGTGTCTATTGTAAACATTGACATTCATTTGCAGGATAAAACAGTTTGATGACTGCAGAAACAGAAGGCAATGGCTTTGTGACTTGTTCTATATTTATTAATTTAGCAGACGCCTTTATCCAAAGCAACATACAACATTTCACCTACATGTTGCAATGAGGTGGCACTGAGAGTCTTGCTCAAGGGTGCATTTGGTGGCGGGATTCAGACCAGGAGGCCGATGTCCTGCCCGCTGAGCCACCAGGCTGCTGTTCTACACTTTCCTACCATGTATGAAGAGTAGACAGACAGCAGAGCTCTTTATTAACAGACAGCAGAGCTCTTTATTAACAGACAGCAGAGCTCTATTCTTTTTGTTGTTGTTTACTTTTTTAATGGACTGAATCTCGGCATGATTTCAGAAGAGACACTTAAGTCTGATACAGGTAACCTTTTCAATAAGGTTTAAACACACAAACAACTGTGGTTATTACAGCACAGCTCACTGGAGTGTGGACAGTTAATGCAACACACTCCTTACTATATATGCCTTGGGTTTCCCCTTTTAGTTTAAACTTAATCTACTGTACTTGAGAGCGGAAACAGAACCTGTACTCGGTATTATACATAAACTCGCATGTATACCGTACAGTTGCTGGGCCGTATGCAAATGAAAACGTAAGCGTGTATTTTTCATCTTTGCATCTTCATTTGAGTTACTGTGTCTGGGCCATAACTACATTATCACCGTTAGTGGTGTGGTTTGAATTCTGTTCATGTGCTTGGAGGCAGAGTAATACCGGTGCCCTTGCGTCGTAACCTGAGATCCATCTGCATTGTTTAATTAAAGCTCTTGCTGAGGCTGCACTGGGAGCTGACATCAGCACCGCATTAAACATTTAGCATCCGGGGAAGCCGATACGGCCTCCCTCTCAGCCACTCAGAACCGGCTCTGACTTCGCCTCACTGCGCAAACCAGTTACGGCAAACTTTAAAGTTAAGATTCAGGAGATGCATCACTAATTTCCGTAGAAACTGAAATAAACTAAGATTTTAAATATTAATTTAAAAATTAAAATATTTAAAAAACAGATGTAAGCCCACACACAGCTGCAAAACGAATTGTTCTGTTCGCAGAGAATGTACTGATTCTGTAAATTTATCTTTGTTTTAATATGAAGTAAAATCATCAATGGCTGCTACAGAATCAACTTGTTTTTGCATAAGGGGGTGTGATTTTCTCAGATTTGGCCTCATTAATTTATGCACACGTTGTGCATTCTGGATGGTCTGTCCTTTGTTTGACATGGGATACTGAGCAGCGTGCTCAGCAAACCCCTCGGTTACCACCAGTTAAAATAAGATGGTGCATTCCATTTTACTTTGACCACATTAATTCAAATGAGTGGTTTTTACTCTGGTTGTAGTATATCCTGTGTGAGGCTAATTGCATTAATTTATTTTTATTTTTGAGTAAAGCTGTTATTGTCTTGTTAATTTATTTACCCGCAAAGTTTTAGCTTTGTAAACCATACACGTGGACTCTGGTGTACACTTCTGTCACACTCCAACTGAACTATACACTTAGTTGTAGTGGTGTGACCAAGTCATAGCGTGGCCGACATCTATGGATACCTTTATTCCTGTAGGTTCATATGATTCAGTTATCTTTATTCTAGCTTTGAAACTTTAAAACTGCTCAGCCTCTGAATGTTGGCTGATGGTGCTGCTGCCCCAGCGGCTCTGAGGCTTAAATGACTGATGTTACTGCTTTAACCTATTGTAATGAAAGTGGTTGTTCTAATATTTTGCAATAGTATTTCTTAATGTAAATTATTTATGCAGGTGAACACACACTCATTAGCTAGCTTCGTCCTGTTTGATGGCATTATGTAGGCATAGCCAAGTTAATTATCTTAAACATATTAAAAATGAAAACAATATTACACAAATATATTTCTAAGTCGTTTTACCATATTGTGTTTTTGAGATTAGAGGCTGAAACTCTTGTAAACAGACATCACCTCAGATTGCAAACAAATTTTGCATTGCATTATCACGCTGTCTCCTTTCCTTCCTTGTGAAGAACCTGCATGGGCAGTAGGCCATGGGCACTCATCCTCCAGTATTTCTTCGACATTGTCACTGTTTTACCAATACTTCTGACTTGAATCTCTACGTTGTTTGTTTCTCCAAACCTTTAGTCTATAAATTACTTCCTGCTCTTTCACTGTATGATTATGATCAGCTCTCCAAACCTTTTTCCTAGTCCACATATTAAAGCAATATCACACAAGAGGGAGTGCTGTTGTTGTTGAATAACAGCATGGCTGTGATGCGTTCATAGAAATGAGGCCACAGGCTGAGAGCCAAAAACATCACAGTCGTGCTGATATTCAAGTACAACAACATGACCTGGAGTGTGATATTGCTTTTACAACAGTTCTACAAACGTCATTTATTCATTGACATTAATAAGTGACAACAGACTATGTCTTTTTAATCAATTATGCGGCTCCGCCAACACAAATAGCTTCAACAGCAGTGGGAGTTGACTGTTGCTAAGGAACACAAACAATCTAGTCAAATCAAACTGGATTCCTTGGTCAAAACTAAAAGTTGTATAAGATGGTTTTTAATTGGCCCATTTGCAATCAGATATCTTTATTGGCTACGGAATGACGGTTAAAAGTTTGAATAGTAATTCAAATTGTAGGCGTACTCAGTAACAAATTTTATTTTTTTTAAGTAGCGAAGTAGATTACTTAGCTTAATTTGTATGTTAATTTAAGTACATTTATTTAAAACTACTTTTGATATTTAAGTACAGTTAAAAACATGTACTTTCATACTTTCACTGTGTGTGACTTTGACTTTGGGTTTAATAATTATATAGTAAAATATCTGAACTTTTACTTAAGTGTGGCACTCTTATTCAATGTAAGTCGTTTTGGACAAAGGTGTCCGCTAGATGAATAAAATCTAAATGTAAAATGTAATCTTCTTAAATTCCAGTATGTTTTATTATTGTGTTAATAACAAATAATATTGTGTTTATCTGGTCATTTGTAGGTCTATGTTGTACTCACAATATGGTATGACAAATTTCATGTAATAAAGGAAAGGTAGTTTTACAGCTCATAGATAGAACATGCACCATTATACCCTCTGGCAATGTAACTTGAGCAAAGTCACTTTAAAATATAACCTCAAATGTTCAGGGCATGTCACGGTCAACTCGTGTTCTGTTTATCTGATACAACAGATTTGTCTCGGCAGCAATAAAAGCGCTCATTTAACAGATTGTTATGAAAAAAACCATTTTCGTAACTGGACCACCAGAGAGACAGTGGGTCTACAGTAAAACAAAATTCCGAATGCTAGTACAATGTCAGTGACAATCCTGAACTACTCTGGAGTTTGTATAAATGATCTTGACCAGTAGTTTCCGAGCACAGATAGAACAGTCTAATATTTTTCATATAGAACTTATATTTACCGTTCTGATATTACAGTAAAACACGAAGATGGTGCCATTCAACTATTTAGTGGTCAAAGTTCATACTGAGTGCAGTATTCTATAAATAAACTTGTGAATCAGAACACAGTAACTTTTGTCAAAATGTGTTAAAATATGCGTAATGTGAACTAGCAGCCCTAATAAATTTATATTTCTTTAAAAAGTTATCAGTTTACTTTCTTCAGGAATGATATTCGAAGTTGTCCTATTATTAATATTAATTTTTTTATTCGAAATATACTTTTCATGAGGAGTTAATGACTTCTATACCACAGTTCTGTTAGCGTTGGTTCGTGTTGACGGGACTGAGTTATTAACACACAAGACAAAGAGACGTTTGTCGACTGTACTGACTCAGCAGGTCTGTGAAAGCGGTTTGCAGTGTCACACAGCCACTTGTCACCCCAGGCTGTCAATCAGGAATCGAGCTCTTGTCCCATCGTGTTGCACTTTAATTTATCACCACTGGAGGGCAGCAGATTCTTTCTCCAGTTTTAAGACTAACGCGAAAATCAGGTAGCATGGTGCACCATCATGAACCGTTATCTGAAGGCTCAGAAGAAGCCCTGCTAATTGCTCCAGTGAAAAATGGATCTAAAAGTCTACATGAACTCACATTAAGACAATGTAAAAGCTGGATTTGGAATGGCTTTTATGGAACTCATTGTTATCTCACCTCTACAGTGGAGTTTATTGATAGTTGAATTGTACCCAATTTATATTCCTAATCCCGCTCTCCTGTCTCTCAGTGGAAGGAAATGTGCAGCATCTCCAGTTATGTAATCCACTTTGAGTGATGCGGTTGTCCTATTGTGTCAAATTCTCTATGGGGAGAATGTCAAAGCAGGTGGGGCCACAGGAAGGAGTCAGGTACCAGTCAGCTCCAGAGGAGAGGGGCCAGGTTGGGTCAGGTACCAGCCAGCTCCAGAGTTTAGGGGCCGGGTTGGATCAGGTACCAGCCGGCTCTAGAGGAGAGGGGCAGGACAAACAGACAAGGCGAAGGGGCAGAAAAGGCAGTCCATCATGCAAATTTACAGCAGAGAAAAGGCTCTTCACCTGCAAGCTAACTCACTCCTGCTCTGAACTTGTCAGCCTCGCTTCACTTCCTCTTACCACAGATCCGCGCCGCGCTGCAGTGGGCATTGCATCTGTTTGCTGTCAGTCATGCGCTGACTTAACCTGACAGGAAGAAGGTGGAGTAACAAATGGGGAGTGAGTGAGTGAGCATGTGTGACAGGTCAGAGCAGAGGTGTGAAAGCCTCTCCGCTCCGATCACTCGTACGGTTGTCCCGCTCAGGAAGGCAGACAGCCGTCTCTGCAGCCTCTGTTCAGCTCAGGCAGCCAGTGCTGTCAGCAGACTCACCTCCCACAGCGCGACGTGCGGCCTGCAGGACTAGTCCAGTGCTGTAATGCACCTTCTGTGAGGGGTTTGTGTCAGCAGATCCATGTGCAGCTCTGGGCAGGGAAGGTGCTGTCCGTGGTCCTGATGGTGCTCCTGGCTCTGAACAGACAGCAGTGGCCCAATCGGTGCTGATTTGCTGCCTTCCACACCTTCTCTTTCAATGAGAGATTAATGCATGTGGTGTAGGGGTTAAAAACAGAGTCGGAACATTATTTAAAGACATCACTTGCATAATAGAAATAAGAGTCAACAGCTGTGATCATAACTGGATTATAAATAAATTGGTTAGTTGGCATTTTGACCACCTGTCTAATATGCTGTTAGTCCTGATATGCTGCCGAAACAGCTCTGACCTGCCGAGGCATGAACTCCATAAGACCTCTGAAGATGGTCTGTGGTATCTGGCACCAGGGCATTAGCAGCAGGTCCTCTGACTCCTGTAAATTGTGAGATGAAGCCGCTGATGATCGGACTTGTGGTTCCAGCACATCCCAGAGATGCTCGATGGGACTGAGGTTTGGGGAGTTATGAGGCCAGGGAAACACTAGGAACTCTTTGTTATGGTGCTCAAAGCATTCCAGTGCAGTGTGGCTGGGTGCATTATCCTGCTGAAAGAGGCAGCTGCCATTCCAGTGCAATGTGGCTGGGTGCATTATCCTGCTGAAAGAGGCAGCTGCCATTGGGCAATACCGTTCCCATGAAGGGGTATACCTGGTCCACAACCATGTTTAGGAAGGTTTCGCACATGATGTGAAACAAAGCAGAACTCATCGGCACAGACAACCTTCCTCCATTGCTCCGAGGCCCTGTTCCACTGTTCATATGCCCACTGTAGATGGTTTTGATGTTGGTCACAGGTCAGCAAGAGCACTCAGAATTCTCTGCACCTTTAACCATCATTACGGTTTTCCATGGCTTGTGCCACAGTAGCCCATCTGTTGCTTCAGACCACATGGGATCACTTTGGTTGCATCGTGCATTTACGAACCTCAGGCGGCCAACACCCTCTCACCAGTTTGTGGTTTGTCTTTCCTCGGACCACCGAACGTAGGCGTACTGACCAGTGCTGACCACGAGCTTTGCTGTTTCTGAGCTACTCTGACACAATTAAATTTCCATTACAAACTGGCATTTATCAGCGTCACTCAGCCCATTTATCATTCGTCCAACATATCAACTACAAGAAACAACAGTTAATTTACTGCCTTCCAGACCGTCTTACCCACCATTGTTATGAGCGATGGTGTTCACTTAATCTGTGAGTGGTCATAATGTTTTAGCAACAGGACAACACTGAGGTTTTTTTTTCATATGTTAAGTGACTTACATAGAATGGGATTAAAATCACCAAGTGTATTGAAAGTGCAGGTTGTGCAGACCTGATGGACGACAGACTCACAAACCAAGTCCCTGTGTTCCACACAGAAAGTTCATTGTTTGGGAGACCTTGGACAGAGTGCTTAACCTGAACTGGCCCAGAGAAATGTCCTGTATTTCTGGGAATAATTGTGACTCACTTTTGAATGAATGCATGTGCAATAATGAGATTTTAAAATTTGTATTCCAGACACATAATATTATTTAAGCTCACAGTACATGAGGCACAACTGTGGATAATCCCACTGCAGCTTTGACGCCTGTGGTGGGGGGGTGGGTGCGGTAGGGTGATGGAACAGTGGGGGGGTGCAGAGGGGGGTGCAGTGGTGGGGCTGTGGTGCTGTAAGGTGGGGCTGGGAGGTGCCGTAATGGTGCTGGGAGGTGCCGTAGTGGGGCTGGGAGGTGCTGTAGTGGTGCTGTGGGGGGTGCAGTGGGGCTGTGGGGGGTGCAGTGGGGCTGTGGGGGGGGTTTGGTGGGGCTGCATTGCTATTCCTACTAATGTGTTCTCAAAAACCATTAAGCCTTGGAATGAAGTCAAATTGAAATAAAAAGTCCCAGTGTAATATGGTGTAATTCTCTCCTGGGCCTAAGGCAGTGTGTGCATGAGTTTGTGTGTGTGTATGTGTGTGTGTGTCTGTGTATGTCTGTGAGTGTATGTGAATGGGTGTGTGCATACATGCATTTGTGGGAGCGTGTGTGTGTGTGTGTGTGTGTGTGTGTGTGTGTGTGTGTGAGTGTCTGTGTGTATGTGTGTCTATGTGAATGTGTGTGTGTGTGTGTGTGTGCGTGTGTGCGTGCGTGCGTGCATACATATGTGTGCGTGTATGTACACATTTTTTCAATTGTGTTGCTCTTTGCCCCCAGCTGGCCATAGGTGAGCTTCCAATGATGGGTCCCAGCAGGACCAGTTTTTCTCGTTAGACCCGCTCCTTATTCACGGCTGACGGACTCCGGACCAGCCCCGCCCCCCCATTTCCCCTGCAGTCTTGTGTTTCCACCGTCTCTCATTTCTTTGTGCAGCTCAGCCGCCTAACGGTCTCAGCATGCAGCAAGACAAGCCATCCCCAGTGGGGGGGGTCTGCGCACTCCACTTTCACACCAATCCCCCAAATTACTCTCTACAAGAGTGGAAGCGTGCATTCCTGACACACTCACACTGTCTTGTCATGTTTGCTCATCAGTGCTGAGGTTTTTGGTGGTTTGGGGACTTGAGGTGAGTAACCCTGAGGCGACACACTCACAGCTATACCGAGAACAGACGTGACGTGGGCCAGGGTGCAAAGACGGTTGTGCTGAAGGTCCAGGATGAAGGTTGTTCTGGATCCAGGCTGGTGTTAGTGAACACAGCACCATGGGTCACACTCCACTCCGAGAACTGAAACCCGATGAGCAGGTTATCCACAGGAAGTGCTGTCGCTCTTGTCACACCGCCTGTCACACCGCCTGTCACGTGATGAAGGTTTGCTTTCGCAGTGGTTTGGACATTCAGCCTCTGCCCTTTTACACTGAACTTCAGAGCTGCTTAGACAACACTTTCTGCAGCAATGCTGTCATGCACACGTTGTGCTTCAGTGAATCGATTTAAGGGCCTTGCAGAAGGGTCGACACATTGTTATACCGAATGCCGTAGAGGCACACTTTGGTCTTCTTTGCCCTGTTTAAATGTACAGTACCTGTGAAAGGTCTGGCCACGTGATTTAATATTCTTTGAACCGTATGCACTTGTACACTTGTCCATAAAAAGGTACTACCGTATTTCTCCTAATTAACGCGCCCGCTCTAATAGACACCCCCCCCACCCCCCACCCGATAATACAGTACGAGACACGGTAAAATGTGCCCCTTCTACGTGATAAGAGCAGTGACAGAAACGTAAGCAATGCGTATAATTGTGGATTTGCGGAAAATAAGTGTGTAAATGGAGAAAATTATACGCATTTAATACAAGATGATTTCATTAACACAAAAATGCTACAGTATTTAGACAAAATCCGTTCTGAAACCGCAGACTGATTGTATTCGTGTCTTCATATGCCTAACAGAAACTGAAAACGACTGAATTTTATTCGTTTTTATTTTAAGTCGTAGTTAATGGGAATTTAATTTTTAGATTTTTTAATAACGTAGAAGAATGTTACGCTTTTTAATAACAACCTGTTGTTTTAAAAAACGTGAACGTCTCGTTTTAAAGGTGTTTAAAACTTCGTAATTTCAACATTTTGACCGCAAATAGACGCGCCCTGCACTTAACTTGTAACGCACCCAGACAAAGAAAAAATGTATTTCATTATACAGGTATGTACAAGAATAGTATGTAATTATATAATTTATAAAGTATGAATTGATGTAGCGTCATTATTGAACGGTTATGAATTGTGTAAATGTTGGCTTCAGAAAGTGTTCTTGAAGACATGCAAGCTTGTGAGTAATACTGTATGTCCAAAGTGGCCTTATCTTATATTGGGGGGGCATAGTGTACCACAGCTAGCAAACCTGTCACTGGAGCTTCTCTCAGGAATGTAAATTTCCCTAGCATAATTCATGGCAATGCATGAAAGTGAGGTAACCGTGTTATCCATCACCATGTTTTATTTCAATTTCTGAAATGCTGGATAGTTTTATTTATAGCAGTTTACAAATCATAGATGAACATGTATATTAGAATAGTGTTTTTAGGCAGTTGAATGCAGTTTATCATGCAAGGGTTGTTTCAAGCAAGTGTACTTTGTTCTAATACACTACATAAATATATTTATTCGAAGTGTTTAAGATCCACACCAGTGGTAAGAGACAGAGAGACACACTTGTTTTTGTACCCTCACTATGGGATATGCTGATACAAGAGTCTAGCAGGTATTTTATTTTCCATACTCTTTATTTGTTAATATCAAGGAGAGTAGAGTCTTTTCTCTCAAAAGACATTCATCTTATTTGGGCTGGAGAGGAAGTCATGGAAGTGTGTGTGGGGGAGTGGGGGTGCTGTTTGTACCCACGGCCCTTTGAAAGGAATTAATCAGAACCATTCTGTTGAAGCCTCTGAGCTGTCTGACTTGGTGTTTGTCAGGATTAATGAGCACACACCGACCTGAGGCAGCGGTACTGTGGAGCTCCTCTGTCTCTGGTGAGAGGTGAGACGGGGAGAAGGTGTGTGGGGGTGGGGGTCCACGGGAGTCTTCTATATCCTCAGATTCCTTTTTCATCCCTTTTTTGTCCCACCTGGTTCTCATAAGCAGTCAGCAGCTTGTACTGAATGTGATTCCTGTTTGGGATGGCCATCAGTCGACATTATCTCTCGTTATGGCAACAGAGCTGTGTCGCTCAGACATAGACACCGGTCCACAACGATAGCTGTGCTGCAGTTCTCAACACTTAATCCCTCCTAAAAGGGAGCTATAGCTGTGTCAGGCACCAGGAGGCTGTCTGCAGTGCCAGGCAGGCTGTCCACACTGTCAGGCAGGCTGTCTGCAGTGCCAGGCAGGCTGTCCACACTGTCAGGCAGGCTGTCTGCAGTGCCAGGCAGGCTGTCCACACTGTCAGGCAGGCTGTCTGCAGTGCCAGGCAGGCTGTCCACACTGTCAGGCAGGCTGTCTGCAGTGCCAGGCAGGCTGTCCACACTGTCAGGCAGGCTGTCTGCAGTGCCAGGCAGGCTGTCCACACT
>JABJVR010038971.1:0-32374 GCA_025773905.1 Chitala chitala
ACACACACACACACACACACACACACACACACACGCACACACACACACGCACACACACACACGCACACACACACACAAGAACTCGGTCCTTATTCAGTATTTGCTATTCGAATATTGGCGTTTGTCTATATACCTTGAAAGGAGTGTTACTGTCCAGCGCTAATCTGCAGGCACTGATGGACTCCATTTGTCCTGGTATCTTTTTTCCATTGTGCCAATATCCTGATGAAATTGATCACTATCTTCATAATATATTGAGAACTACAGCTATATGACCATTTTAAGCATCATTTTCAGCCAAAATTACCCAAGTTTTACTATTTTTGTTCTGCAAACACTGTTGTTTTAGACCAGTGTAACTTCACCATTCAAAAGTACCTTATAAGAAGTTTGGCAGTTATAATGATGTACACACACAGAAATCTTAACGCACTTGTTAATGGTCAGCATGTTCCACTCTCACCTTTTTTATATCCCTTAGAATGCTGTATCCATCAATGTAGGCATCCCCTGCAGTCACTGTTTCATCTCCAGTGAGCATCTTGAAGGTGGTTGTCTTCCCAGCTCCATTGAAGCCAAGAAGTCCAAAGCACTCTCCTTTGCCCACAGCCAGCGAGAGTCTGTCCACTACCAACTGGCTCTTCCCACCACTATAAACCTGCAAGGCAAGGGAAAAAAATAGCTCAGCTGCAGCCTCCATGCTCTGAAAAATGGGTCTTACCCTCGAGATGAGTGGGAGGTCAGATTTGTGCAGATTTTACACAATTTTAATTATCCACTGCTTTTTCCCTTTAACACAGCAGATCAGGTATTTACCTAGGAGCATGGGTAAATATCTGAAATACCACACTAAAGGTAAAAAACGTGCCCACCCCCACCCCATGATCTCTGAACAGCAGTGTTGCTCTTGTTCCCTTCCCAGGTTACCATGTAGTTGTGGCCAGTCAGCACTGGGATACCTTGCTCAGTTCCTGCAGAATGAGCGGATTGTCCAACATGGATTCCAAGGCTGGCTGGTAGTCCAGTACCCGCTTACGCTCCTCTGCCACATCCTGGTCCTCTGGTGGCAGCGCATGTTCCCCCACTAGGAAGTCCTGCACCCAGATACACACATATCATGTGACAAGCATCATAAATGTTATGGTTAACAAATACTCGTTGCATATTACAAAAACAATAATAATACTAATAAACTTGAGTGCTGTATGCACTTGTATACTTAAATACATGCACATACAGCACATGTATGGGTGAATATCTGAAAGTAAAATTGACTCATAACTCCTACTCCTTTCAACATATAGGAGTTTTACTGGAGCAATTTAGGCTAATTACCTTATAAATCATTATTGCAAGGCTATGTTGGGACCTGAATTGTCAAACTCGGCCATTGTATAAACATGTCCCATTAAAAGTATTTGCCCGCCTTGTGATTTCCTGTGTTACATATTTTTCATGCTGTTGGCTTTCAGATATTTCAAAGTGGCAAAAATGTAATATTACAAAAAAGGCACCTGAGTAAACAAATACTTATAATAATGTCATTGTATAATGCACCAATAGCAACTGGTCCTGTGTTTGCTCCCTTACACTTACTAACCTGTGCCTTGAACTGAAACCACCAGATCCACAAATAAATGTAAGAAATAAAAATATAAAAATAATTGCTGTACACGAATTTCACCACCTCTGCTTTGCCAAACTGCTGTATGAACTTACAGGATTTGTGTAACCCCATTGTTCAGATGAGTTTTTTAAATTACTCTTAAAACGCTTTCTCACAGAAAACATAACATATCCACATGTACTTTATTAATGTAAAACCTTTTGCCTCTGTCACTAATGCAGCTTCGAAAATGTAAAGGTTTGAGTCCAAAACACATTTCAGCTTCTGTGTTAACTGCAGCTGTTCTAAACGTTTTATAAAAATACATGACTACATAACTACTGAGAGAGTGGAGGTTATAAAGACTGAAGTATACAAAAACAATAATTTATTTGCACTACTAAACTTGTATTTCAATATTAGGCTAATGAAATCTGTTAATGTTCATGAAATGTATCAAAGTCCATTTAGTGTTATTTCAAAATTACACCATAACCATCCTTATCATTGGACAAGGTATCAAAAAACACAAATATTCAGAATAAAGTGGAATCTGCAACTCATCTAATTTGAATAAAATTTATGATTCTGCTGCAATTATGTTTGTATTGACTTTGTACATCACAATAGAAGCAATTTTAACCTTAATATTGAACCATAGTGATGCAAATACTGAACAACATAAAGAAGTAATCTCCAGTACATGTATATTATATGAATACTTTACAGAATAACTGTACTAAAGGTGTTAGTGTACCCTGTTTCACTGTATGTGGGAGTGTGACATTATTCACAAATTCTGGAAAGATGGCCATCATTAATTTTAACTCTTACAGGGTGTGCCATTCCAGTAGATGCCAAATAGTGTGTTCTGCACCTTTTCATTGAAAATTTTTCAGTGACTGGATGGAATGACACAATTTGGCTTGATGTAAGGCAAATGAGTTATTGCTTTACAGTGGAAGGACACTCATGGAGCTACTCTAGGCTCAGAGAGATGTCTTGCAATCTGGCATTGGAAAAACTGATCTATATGATGAAAAGAAAGGTAAGGAAAGCTGGAGGACTTCAATGGGACCTGGTCACTCTTTGTACAATTTCTGACCGACTTGCCTACAGAAATGACCAGGACATCTCTGTCTGGGCTGTTTAGTGTTGCTGGGAGTACAGCGATGTTGTGAGAAAGGGGGTGAGAGGGTTGGGATGTTTTGTTGTAATTTGTTCATTAGATTAAATAATTTGTAAATATATTTATCAAAAAAATCTAGGTCATTACTTTCAGTAAAATAACCCCAAAATTATACGAGAAAGGTGCAGCAAAACAAGAAATCAAAAAGCGGATAAATACTTTATGAAAGGACAAAATGACAATACTATGTTTACGGTATGCCTGTGAAACCCCCAGATATCCCTCATTACCTCCACTCCATAGGCAGGGCCTTCTCACCACCCTCTCACCTTTTTTCGTTTTCTACAGAAGGTGCAGATAAGCCGGACAATGATGCTAATATATTGAAGTTCGAAGACAAAGAGTAGTATGATGAATATCACGCCTTGCAGTGACATGGCCACCAGGAAACGACCAATCCCAGGCTCCGACATGGAGAAGTAGTTCTGTTGGTAGGTTATGTCTAAAAATAATCATTAATGTGTATGATTAGCATTGTAACACTGTTAGCCACATAAACTGTCAGTTTAAATTACAGGGCCCTTTTGTGGTGACCTACAGGAAGATACACTTAATGCTCAAATAGTCTGGTATATTACATTACAATTTAATTTGGTGGACCCTTTTATGTAGAAGAGTACAATAATTATGAAAGTTAAAATGTAAATATATATGTGTGTGTGTGTGTGTGTGTGTGTGTTTGCAGAATACTTTTTAACTTGGGCTATTCAGACATTTTTCGTTATTAATAAGTAAAATACTCAATGTGCAGCCTATATATTTAAATACAAACTATTTACATAAAAAAGACAACTTCAAAATGTAAATACTGTATATTTTACTAACCACACAATAGGTTTGCCACGTCATTCAACACACGGCATATTGTGCATTATGTTCATATCAACTGGCTACACGTTTTAACAAACGTATTCAACCATTGGAACAAAAGTTCCCTTCATCCTCTTTATAACTTACTTAAATTATTACAGATGTTCTGGGTGATGGAGCTTGAATTGCAGAAGGTGAGCACTTCATAGTTCTGGTAAAACTGGCTAAAAGACATTCCCAAGCAGTAGTTTGGAAAAATCAGGAAGACCTTGTCAAGGACTTGCGAAAGGTGCTCCAGGTTTAGGTCTGGAAATGGATACAACAAGATGGAACAAAGGCACTTTTTAAAGGAGAACAAATAAAATTAACAGAAGTCATTCTCCTAGTTAGGAGTTTAAAACATACATTTCCTATTAGAACATGCATTGACATGATAAATCACCCTGAAGCCTAAGCACCAGCCTCTACTCTACCCAGCGTACAGGCCGCACCTGGAATAGTCATGATGGTGACAGCAAGAAAGGTAGCTGTGCCGCTGACCATGTTGAAGACTGTGAGGCGTGTATAGGCAGTAGCTGCCGTGGAAAAGAGGAAGCTGAGCAGGTACATGAGTGGCACCACAGCCCAGCCATAGAGCAGCAGCACCAGCAGCACGTCCACCAGGTGGTTGTCCCTGATGAAGGCCTGTACTCCGAATGCCTGAAACACCACCTGTACGCAGCAACAAAGAGTTCACTGGGAGAAGAGCAGGTGCAACACCCGCTAAATTAGTTATTCACGGCCATTATCTTGTCAGTGTTTTCCACGTGTTTAAAGGGCTTAAGTAAATAAAGAGGCCAAAGTCCTGATAATGCCATAATAAAGTCAACACAACATTTTCAACAAAACGTGTATTTCAGATAAACACTGAAACAAAATGAATGGCTAACCAGAGAGCAATAATGCACAATGAGCCTTCATGTTAAGATACATGTAACAAGCACCATGATATAAAGAGCTGATCACAAAGTTGGCAATGTGAATAAGAGACATCTGTGTGGTGTGGATAGATGACAACAAGGGCCACCACTAACCAACATGAGAATGCAGGGCAGCAAGAAGTTGATCAGGTCCCAGAGAAGTGCTGAGAGCCAGAAGTTTGACAGATAGACACCGCTAACTTGCTGGACATGTTTGGACTTGATGGAGCGTTCAGTGACTAGAAGCAGGGCAAATGTGCTAGACAGGGAAGCCATGCCATACATCAAGTTTATGGCAATGGCAAAACCTATCTGCCCCCTAGTGAAGACAAGGAGGAAATAACAATTGAGCACTTTGACATTTCATAATGACAAAAAAAATACAGTACTGCCCATGGGTCAACTAGTAAACTATTAATTATTAAAATAAAGTTATCATTCTAGCAAAAAATAATAAAAGGACAGTTACAAGTAGGTGTCTTCATACATACTCTTTTAGTTGGCTCTGTACCATCTCAGAGATGTTACGAGGCATGGGATAGTTGACGGTGTGGATGGAGGCATTGGGCCCTGCCAGAAGTCTGTACAGAGCGTTGTCCAGCAGCAGCAGGGCTGTGGCCGGCGTGTGATAGCCCTGATTGTTGAAGTAGCCGGTAGCCTCTGTCAACGTCGAATCCCGAAAGGACACGCCCACCACACAGTGCTCATTAAAGGCTCCGCTCTCTTTCTCAGACACTTGTAGGACAAACTCAGGGAGATCTAGGAAAACACAACAATATAGCACTACACAGGTGGAAATGTGTGCAACACATTGGTACAGTGTAAACATCCATATGCCTCTGCAGCATTTACAACATTAGCTCTCAAGGATAATGCATGAAGTGTAAACTGTTAAAAAAAGCACAATTATAAAATCCAGTTGGCAAGGCCAGATCTATCATAAGTGCAAGTCAGGTGCACAACCAAGGGGTAGAATTAGGGAAGTGAACCTTCTACTTGGCCCAACCAGGACCTAGTGGCCTTTTAATCTGCTCATGCCAGTTAGTAGTTACAGAACAAGAAACAACCTTTGGTAAAGTTCTCCACATTATGGACACAAATTTTCATGGATTACTGCTTTACACAATTTAATGGATTAATCAATATGAAGCATGTCTCTTGTAATACATCAGAAATAAGTAACAGTGCCTCACTCGTTACATCCTCTGCCTGAGCATCCTGTTCAGCAAGCTGTGCAGTGTAGGCTGCAGCAAGATTAGCCGCCAGTGACCCTGAACCAGTTTCTAAGGCGACAGGCACAGCGGTGGGACCATAGCGATGCAAAGCAAGGTCTAGTGGTGGAGAGGCATTCCAGCCGGGGAGGGAATTTGCCACTACTAGTGCAAACACAGTGAAGATGAGTGGCACCAAGAACTGTGCCACAATGACTTTCCAGTTCCTCCAGCTGTACAACGCTCTTTTCAGGAACATGCTGTAAAACTGCTGCATGTGAAGCCTTGTCTGCAGACAGACAAGGAAGAGAAGGAGAGACATTGTTTTGTCTGTAGGGTTACAGTAACTGCTGAAACAGAACTAATAAAGATTTTACTCTACTAGACAAGCAGAAAAGTGCTTTTTTTAACCGGCTGGCTAAACATGTAATCCATCCATCCATCCATTCACAGTATCACCTTATTCAATTAATACCTTTTACTACCCTAGCTGGAGAGGTAGTGTGACCATTTGCTTTTTGTGGGACACAGGACCATTTTTAAAACTAACTGTGCAAATCAGGTGTGCAGCTGCTGTTGCACAGCATTAACGGGAAAAAAAAATGTAACCTACAAATTACAGGTATTCTGTCCCACTGACTTGAATATTTATTTACTTTAGTTCAGTTATTACCATGACTGCACTAAATTATCTATTGATCAGTTTACAAACACACATAAAGGGGAATTCTGTACCTTTCCTGTATTTTCCAACCCTTATTACATTTTGACCCTTCACATCTCACCCCTGTGTTGAGCTTAATGTTAGAGCAGTCCTCCAAAATGAGAGTCCCACTGTCTGTAAAGTCTGTCACATCGGTCATGCCACTGATACTGCTGGCATCATCCACGGTCCAGTCATGTGACCTGCGTTCATGTTGGTACTGAAGAGCGGGCAACTGAATGGCCTGGATGTCCAGGCTGGAGTCCACCAGCTTCCCAACCCTGCAGGTACACACACACACGCACACACACACGCACACACCTTCATCATGTCGTCATTTTTTTAACCTTTGCTTAATCCAAACACACGGAAAAAGTTAAAAAAAAAAAAAAGACAAGGAGAGGCTGGACTACAGCTTTTCATCGTGTTTACTACTAGCCTGTCATACATTTACTCATTCTTTAACAGACAGAGTAAGTACATCTGGTGGAAACAATTGGTGTAATCAATTTTTTCCCAATAAAGTAAAGTTTGAAATATGGGTACAGCCACTGAACTGCATTTCTAACAAAAGGATTCTCTCCACACATCGAGAAGCCCCTGTGCCTAGTTACCTGAGAAAGACCTCCTCCATTGTGGTGACAGAAGCTCCGTAGCTGGTAATCCCAAGTTGTTCTCGATTCATCTCCAGCTCTGCAAACAGCAGCTCAAACCTGACAGGAGTCAAGGAAGAGATTGTCACCCTTCGAGCTACGATTCCCAACCACCTCAAAACCAAAACAATTCTAGCGCAGACATAAAACATTACCAGTGAGCAAGTAAGTAAGCATGAATTTGTGAAACCATCCCGTAATAAAAATAATTGAGTCAAACTCACACACTTACTGAGCATTTTCATTTTATCTATCATGTGTCCAAAGAAGCACTGTTTCTCACTTTATTATAACCATTTCAATACATGAAACTTAAAATATGGATGTTTTTTCATATTGACTTATGACACTGGGTATTGAAAATGCTACCAAACATTGTTACTTTTCTTAATATCATATAGAACTTTGATATTTTGGTATCCTGACAACGCTAATTCAAATTATGTAAAAATCCCAGTACATTTCATGTATAAACAGCTCCATTCTCATAAGAAGAAATAAAACAAATAATTAAATCATTTAATGTTAATGACACACCTGTTCAGTCTTTATATAAAGGTGGTGTGTGTGATGCTTACCCACTAGTGCTCTCCTTGGGCAGGATGTAGGAAAGTTCAGCTCCAGCACTGCTCTCCAGTACGGCGTTAGGCACGTACGTGTGGACCAGCCGTGTGATGTCTGACACATTGCACTGAGCAGTCTTCACTATCACCATATGGTAACCAGCACCTACAGCCCAGGCCATGAACACATGAAATATCATCCTCAGTTCCTTGGAGGTTCAATAGATTTGGTGTGTTCATGTGGAAACAACACCTCAACCCCCATCACAATCAAATTCCACACAATTCAGGAAGGAAAAAAAAAAACAACACATTTATGGATCTGGCAACTAACAATAAGATTAATTCCAGGCGTTATACTGGTTCTCAAATTTTGGTTGGCCCCATGTCATATAATATTATATCCTCACCATATCTGTTCTTCAGGAAAAGTGGTGATCCACAGCACTGGAGCTCCCCACCAGCCATAATGGCAATGCGGTCACCCAGCAAGTCAGCTTCATCCATGAAGTGGGTCGTTAGTAGAATAGTGCGACCATGCTTTTGCTCCTGGAGCAAGTCCCAGGTGGCTCGACGTGCTGAGGGATCCATGCCTGACGTGGGCTCATCCAACATTACAACCTGAAGAGGGCAAGTAGGGTTTTGATGTTAACAAAATCATAACCAAATTTCAGTTAGGTCAGAAGGAATGGCCATTCGGCGGTACTTCACTAGGACACTGTGCCCAGCACTCTGCTGCTCACCTTAGAGTCCCCAATAAGGGCAATGCCTATAGACAGCTTGCGCTTCATTCCTCCAGAGAGTGTCTTGGAGCGAGCGTGTCGCTTTCCTTCCAGGTTTAGGATGCAGATCGTTCGGGCGACCTCCTTAGCAATCTTCTCATGAGGGTAGCCCTTCAGCTACAGAAAAAGGCAGCGAGAAAAAGACAGTTACACACTATTCACAGCAGACTGTGGGGTGCCATTCACACAGGTTTTAAGTGTGACGAGCATTACTTTGCATGTCAACAGCTGTTAATCTTCCAACGCACTTGGGATAAAGATACACAAGTTGTACAGTATGTCAGGTTAGTGTTGCCTGTGTAAACACTCACCTGGGCATAGAAGAGTAAATGCTCCTCCACAGTGAGGTTATCGAAGAGTACATCATGCTGTGGACACAAGCCCAAACTTCGGCGCACTAATGTCATATCGCGACAGATGTCATACCCACTGATGTAGGCACGCCCAGTGGTGGGGGGATACAGGCCTACAAACAGAACACATTTCCACTGATGCTGGAGTAACGTGTCTTTTTGTGCTGCTGCTTCAGAGCTGTTCTGGCAATGTCGCATTTGTGAACCTCAAACGAGTGACAGGTTACTTTGTCTAGCACCAAATTTGTGTATGGTTGCTTTTCTGGTTTTTCCATCGTTACATGAATATGACTAGTGTTTTTGCAAAACAATAAAAACTGATTTTGGGAATATCCTCTTAAAAAAACACATTTGTTTAAACATCTTCAAAATTCACAAATATTTTAACAATTCTTAACTGTGTTTTGTAGTGCAGGTTTAGGGGTCACAGATAGCCTGAAGCCTATTCCAGTCAGCCTAGGGCACAACCTAGGGCACTAGGGAGAACACACCCTGGAAAGGATGCCAACCTATCACTGAGAACTGGTTTAATAATAACTTACTGAAGGTTAGAGACTGCACACAGAAACTACTGGATAGGCATAGTCTCCTCACCCCTTACCAGTTAACAATGAGAGGGTGGTGGTCTTCCCTGCTCCATTATGACCCAGCAACACGGTGATCTGGCCCTCGAAAAGGTTCAGAGTCAGGTCTCTCACTGCCTCCTTGTTGCTCTTGCCCATTCTAAACACCTGGCACAGAGAAAATAAAACTTTCAAAGTACAAAAAAAATGTAAATGTGGGCCATTTTACATTGGGTTCTCAAAACTGTTTTATAATAAATTTCCGTGTGCTGAAATATACAGTGAATATAACAAGCTGATATGCTGTTTCTGAAATCACAGGTCTGTACCTAGATGTACATTCAACCCAACAGCCCTGGTGATGTAAGCCGCTATGCCACTCCAGTCATATTCACAATTATGTCCAAAGGTAAATGGCCTACACCAGCCATTAGTGAAAGTAATTCTGATTAACCGACAATAAAAATCAGCCATCATATATATATTTTTTTTTTCATGAGGGCACCCTACTGGCATAGTCAGTCAGAAGTTAGAAGTCATGTAATAACACAAGCAGCAGAAGTGTAAGTGGCAGGTGTACAGGCTGCAATGATGTTCACAGCTGTCTCGCACAGTTGTCACGCTATACATACATACTCAGAACCTGCTAGTGTGGGTTGATAAACCTCTGGAGAACATCTACAAAAAGCCTCTAGGACAGACACCTACATTGCTCCACAGGATGCTCCTTCAGTTACAAAAATATGAAATTCCCATACAGTACACACCTAGTACAGAAGTGCTCATCGCAGCCCATAGACACATATTCCCATACAGTACACACCTAGTACAGAAGTGCTCATCGCAGCCCACAGACACATATTCCCATACAGTACACACCTAGTACAGAAGTGCTCATCGCAGCCCACAGACACATACTTTCTTTTAATACAGAACTATAACTCTATAACAGTCAAAACAGCTCATTGCAAAGATAAAGACTTTGTTCTCAACGCATGGAATTCCAAAGAAGATCATAACTAACCTTATGCCTTTTGTCAGTGCAAAGCTTTGCCAGAGTACTGTGTAATTTGTAAATTCACATGTCCAGCTATCATCAACAAAAGGCACGACAGAGCACATAATCAATGTAACTAAAGTAAATGCTTACAGCTACAGAGTAACACTGATACATATCGTGATTGTAACATTTAGGCAAAGGGCAAAAGAGGCAAGGTCCACTGTGCAAAAAGGGAGGCTTTAATAACAAAAGGCAAAAGACAAACACTAGGAATACAAGCACAAACCAGAACCTGGGGATGAACAAAGGGGCAATGCTTAGTACTTAGTACTGGGAGTAATGATCACTTCCAGTTCAGCACTCAATGCTGCTGACCTCTGTTTCTCTATTAGCTACTCGAGTGCATAATTTAGGTGTCATTCTAGACTCACAACTCTCCTTTGGCTCTCATGTTAATGCAGTTTCACAGGTGTGCTTCCTGCAGCTGAGTATTATTGCTGTTGTGTGCCATTTTCTTACTGCAGAAAATACAGAGAAAATTGTGCATGCTTTTGTCTATAGTCAGTTAGACTACTGTAATGCTTTACTGTCTGGAAGTACAAAGCACACACTAAACAGTTTACAGTGCATCCAAAAAGCAGCAGCTAAAATGATCACTGGAAGCAGAAAGTACGACCATATAAATTCAATACTATCCTCACTCCACTGGCTTCTTATTAAGTACAGAACCAATTTCAAAGTTCTCCTATTAACATGTAAGGCACTGAAAGGCAAAGCACCAGTATATCTAATGGAGTTAATATATACACTCCAAATTGTTCCCTATAATCCCAGAATGCAGGCCTTCTTTCCGTTTTACGCATAAAAGTATTGGAGCTAGAACTTTTAGTCACAGAGCCCCTAGTCTGTGGAATATTCTGCCTGGACATGTATGGGATGCCAAATTTTTCTCAGTCTTTAAATCCCAACTGAAGACCTACTTTTTTGATTTAGCCTTCCCATCACAGTCTCCATAGCCCACTGTAATTAATGCTGCTAGCGTTTGCTGTACATGCCATGATAACTGTGATATTTTACAATGGGACTACCAGTGTTTGTATTATTTACTAACTGCTCTCTGCAATCTTTCTATGTCCATATGTGTACCCGGTGCCCACCTTGGCACCATCTGAGTGGGAAGCCTTGTTAGAGCTGCTGACATGTAGTTTACCCCCTCAGATGAAGCCTTCACCTGAAGGACACCATGAGCCTGCTGAGAGTTACAGCAACACCTGGAGAAAATGAAGACTATATAGTGCTATTTACATTCATAGTCTCCATTCTAAACCGTGTATCTCATAATGTTAGCATGCCCAGGAGGGGCTGGGCAGCCAGTCAACATTGGGGCCCCAGATGTTTTTTTTTTCCTCTACTGTGGAGTTTTTGGTTCCTCTTCTCTACTGTTGTGATGGTTTCATTTGTATCTTTAACTTCAGTCATTCACTTGCTGTTATTTTTATAAGATCTGCAATTTCCTCCGTAAAGAGCTTTGAGGCATCTCGTTGTAAAAGTTGCTATATAAAAATGTATTTAATTGAATTGAATTAAACTTTTATTTATTCACAGAATGCCAACTGCAATTTTGCTACCATTTCTGTTACTGTAGCTAACTGCAGATACTTTCTTACAGTAAAAATAGGTAAAAATCCAAATTAAAGAAAAATTAAATTTAGGTCTCTAAAAAGGTAGCACTTAGGACCAACAGGAAATGGAAAGTACAAACTACAGTGGTAAAGGTACACAACTGGGCCACAGACCTGGCAGGAACAGTGGCACAGGTACACAACTGGGCCAGAGACCTGGCAGGAGCAGTGGCACAGGTACACAACTGGGCCAGAGACCTGGCAGGACCAGTGAACACGAGAAGAGCTGCCCATGCTTTGTGAAGAGATACCTTCACAAAACATCGGGAAAGAAGCAGCAGCAACTAATCCAGAAAGAGGTTAGAGCAGTGTATGAGGAGGTGAGATCCAGCACAGCAGCAGTGATGAGACAACAAGGCACCTACATCACATGGGAGCAAGTAGTGCAGAGGAAGACCTTGAGGTCTGACCAATATCTCTAGCAACACAACCAGGTATCAAGAACACTGAAGAGTCCATTCACACTACCACCTACCAAAGGTCCAAAGCCTCAGAGTTATGCATCAGCTTTATCAGACCCAGAGAGAAGCCAGAGGTATGACTAAGGCAGTCTTTGGGCTTCACATAATAGCACAGGATGATACATATGGGTAGGCAACTTAAGCTCCCTTTGTAGGCTGCCAAAACTGCGCTCTGACCTGGCAATGTCCTGGTATCAATGTCTACTACAACTACTGCTACTACTACTAATACTACTACTACTAATAATAATAATAATATACTAATAGTGTATATATTCCATGGTTATGCTGGAGTTCACGAGAAAAATGGGTGCAAGAGGCATTTGTGCGGTAGGGGGAAAAATACTAAACTATAGCTGGTGACTGCCACCGGCAGTGGTGGAAGGTGACATAACGTGCCTGGTGAAGTAGGGTGCAGAAGGTTTGTATGCCAATTGCTCTGTGGACATAGTATACACTTGGTATCAGAGGAAAGGAAAAGCGCCAACTTTACAGTACAGAGTCTGCAGAGAAAGTCCAAATACTCAGAAGAGTGTGAATGTGGGTGCTGGCACTGGTGTACATGCCAATGTACCTGTGATATTTTGTTATAGGACTGCTAGTGTTTGTATTATATACTAACTCCTCTTTGCAATCCTTCTCTATCTATATGTGTACCTGGTGCCCAACTGGGCACCATCTGAGCAGGATGCCTTGTTAAAATCGCTGACACCCAAATGTGAGGTGAAAAACAAAGAGGCAAATTAAAAAAGAAAAGGTTTTTTCATTCCACACTCTTACCTTAGACAGCTGTTTTATCTTCACTCCTGCCACCAAGCCCACAGGTTCCTCTTCAATGAACTCGCCATTCGGAGTCTTCTCTACATCCTCCTCATCTTCAGCCTCTCTCTCTTTCTCTATGGCCATGTTGGGGGTGCCACACCAATATGAAGGCTGAAGAGTGAAAAAAACCTAATTAGATTTGGTAAAGTGAGACTTGGAAAGGCTCCAAGGACAGAATAACGAGGCAAAAACACAGAATCTGCAAGGTGGTTTGCCATGTGAGGAATGTGGGAAATGCTCAAAGGAAACAGTCAGGAAAACAGAAAAAATGAAACAAACAACATTCTCAAATCATCAAATGTGTCTCGCTATCATTGACCCTTAACCTCTCCTGGTAAACATCATTACCTTCTCAGAAAGGTTAATACAACGGCCAGATGGCATTATATTCAGAAAACTACACATATTAAATTTAATGCAAGCAAAATGTTTTATCTAGCAAAGAGCTCCTGTGAAAAAGTTTTAAATGCCTAGCCCTAACCCTAATCACCCTCTCCCAACCCACGAGTTTCACAGTATTTGAGATTCCAGATTGGTTTTTTAACAGTTTCATTTTCAGGGAACATTGCTTACATAGTAAACAGTGGGAGATAAACTGTGGCTTTCCTAGCACAGGCCAGCTAGCTCCACAGGCCTAGTTATCATCTAATCTTCCACAGCATACAGAAATATGCTACATATCTGCACTGTCACAGAGTAAACCAAGCATTAACACAGAAAGAACTGTAAAAGATCAGAATTTCAGAACAAAGGTAAAAACACATGGGCATGCAACTGGGGTGCCCAGATGCCCCTGTTTTACCAAGACAATCCTAATTTTAGCCTATGCATCCCAACAGAAATATGACATGTTTTAGGTTTAAGCAGTGTTACTTGTAAAGTAAGTAAAAGAAAGTCTTCGCTTATCCCCCACGTGGAACGCAGGTTGATGAAAACATTTGTTTGGACTTCTCCACCCACCCAGAATTCTCCCACTGGAATTTTGAAAATCTGGTCACCCTAAATGTAATTAATACATTAAGAACCAAAAGATCTGCTAAAAGAGATGAAAAAAACTGAAACTGTAACAATATCACCAGGGGTGTCTCCAGAACATTCTTTAGCAGGGTAGCCAGATAGATCCACTAAATATCATAATTATAAATATTATTATTATTATTTTTATAAAACTGTGGCGGCTAGTGAGGAGGCCAGGATTTTCTGTTTCTCAGTTATACAGGTATAATCAATAGTCCCTGCAAAAGGTGAAACTGCTATTGATTATAAGTAACAGAATTAGAAGGGTGCAGAAGCTAAAACTGAAAAAGAAAATGACTGATACATACCAGCAGGAAAAAGTACCATGGCAGTGGGACACCATACTCCCCAGGAAATACGGCTTCCACATACCAGCCTATTAGGCCATACAGCAGTGCATCAAACAGCAGCAGGCCAAGGACATGAGCCAGCGTGAAGTCATCATCCACTGTTACAGGGTTAAACATGTTACTCCACTGGATGCCAGTACCTGTTCACAACAGGGGAGACACAGTCCTCTTATCACTTTTATCATTTATTAAAATGCAGTTTATAGTTTAATAGCACCTTTCATAGAGTTTGCCCAAGTCATTTTACAGGAGTGAGTCTATATTTAATCACAATATCAGTAGCCAGAGATCTAATTTTAATGCATGTGCTGTAGTAGATATTCCATATACGTATCACGTATTATTGCAACTAATTAAAAAATTCAGTGTATAAAATAATTACATTTGGTAAATCCAGTTAGATATTGCTGCATTGGGAAACTGAAGAAACATTTGCTTAATGCCATTACTGTGTTCTAAACTCAAACAGGATACAACAACAGCCATAAAATGATATATAAATTATTGTAGGACATTAGAAAATCGAGAATCAAAAAAGAAACATTACCAACACATTCCAAAAAAGGTCTCAGGTTCTTTACCTTTGCCCTCAAACATGCCTAGGAGCTGGGCACCCATTGCCATGGCAACGTTGGAAATGAGGCAGGCAGAGGCTTTCTGTGCCTGGGTCAACAGGTCATATCGTGGTGAGAGAAATACATAGGGGATGTAGCTGAGGAAATAGATGAAGCCACCAGCTGCTGCTGCCACATTGGCTGGATGGGACAGGTTAAAGAGAGGAAGAATGGGTGGGCACCTCTACATGCAATGTCCATCTCTGCTTTACACCAACCTTTTTCTATTACACATATTGGACTTCTGTATTGAAATTTATTTTGTCAACATTTTCAAAAACAATTTGCAAACAAAAGAAAATATTTAAAATGAATGGTTTCCAGAAGTTGTATATAAAAAACCATTTTGTTCACATGGAACCAAAAGTGTTCTTAGCAGGCCTTGGTAGTGTTGTTATTTCTTGCACTCTGAGCACAGATGCACTATAAGACACATCTAAGGCATGCTTCAAACATGGCCCGTTTTATCTGCAAACAAGTCATACAAGAAGGGGCACAAACATGGTACATTCCTTTGTTTATGAAATTATTTATCATAAATATCGCCTTTACAGACAAGACTGTTCTAGGCTGAAGCCCACATGGTCTTCTGATTCTCAGCCAATGTATTAAACAAGAGAAGAACTATCAAATGGCAAAATTCAAATTACATGTGTACTGTATGGGAATATGTGTATCAAATTACCACTTCAGATTATTTCAGGTATCTTAAAACTAAGGTTCTTTCAATATGACACACTGCGGCAATTTTAAAACTGAGTAAAAAACTTTGATATGCATGTATGAATATGCAAGCCCAATAAAAATGGCTGTATTGCAGCAATTTTACCCCCTCTCCAAGCAAAGGTCCTCACAAATGTGGTGCAGGAAGCTCTTTAAAAATGAAACAGGTTCTCACTTCTTAGTATCCTCATCCAACCACAGCTCTCAATCTGCTGTGTTTCCTTCCGAGGAATGCTAGAGTTATAGATGCTAGAGTATCTATAGAGGCCGTCGCATATACGTTGTTTGCCTTCTACACCCTGCTTATTTATTTTCTTGAAACAAATCATTGGTTTGGTGGATCTGTATGACCCACAATGCTTCTCAACTCTTTTTTTTCACCATGAGTATCTAGGTAACCTTGTCATCTGAGACCTGGGGTTTCAATGATTTACCCCAAGGAGGACTGTTATGATGTTGTTATGACAACCCATGGTTAAGACAAAATAAGAGATGTTTAAAAAGCAGTCTGTAATGATAACAAAGGGTTTGTGTTCACCAGTGGTCTAAGAGAAAAACAGACACAATGGAAAGTGATATTTTAGGATGGAGTGATAGCTGGGGGGCTGAATTGCCAAATAAAATTAAAATGGTGAAAAATTACAATCAGAAACCCAAAATAAGATGCCAGTAACCACATTTTTAAATGACCTTCAAAAGATGTCATAGTTTTACTTGGCATTAATGCTCAAGCAGTTCAAATCACGCTCAAGAGAAATTGAGAATGTATTTCGTTTTTCACAAACTACATGTAATGCCAGAGTCTAAAGACACCCGGGCTTTTAAAGCTGAGGAAGACACAGTATGAAAGCACCTCGATAAGAATCCAATGGAAAATGCTCATCCACCTGGGCCACACTGTGGCTTACACGTGTACTCGTGTTCATCTGTCATTTTGTCTACATATGTGTACTAACATGTAAAATACTCATGTCTGGCTGTCAGGAGACAGGGACAGTCATATATGGAAAATCTGCAACGTTCCTCAGAAAAAAAAATAAAAAAAATATTCCCAAAATTGCAACAATGTAACAACTAGTGGGTGCTAAATAACAGATTGATATTATCAGTACAGTATGAGAGAAGCACATTTCAGAACAAAAAAGTTAAGGTAATTTAGAACTTACAAAAAGCAGAAATGTTGACTCTAGTACAGTTAAAACATTAAACAATGACTTTACTATTTCAGGAACCCACACTGGTCCAGCATTTTCCAATATGCTCATATCATATTCATCATATCCACAAACCATGGGGAAACTCAAGCCCAAGAAACGATACATCTCTCAACAGCATAATTTCTGCATAGGAATGGAACAAAAGTCCAAATTTTCTAATTACCAAACACCAGTAAGTATATGCTGTGCACGGGCAGCGACTTAACTTTAAAATTTTTTGGCATGATACCAATGTTTAGCCTGGGAGAATAAATCTATTATCCCTTATTTACTAATTGTAGTAACTGTTGTTTAAAATTTTATTTATCTTGCTATTATTTCTGTAATATCTACAATTTCTTCTGTAAAGCACTTTGAAGCACCTTGTTGTGAATAAAAATTAACTGAACTGAATTGAACTGAAATATACATTAATAATTAAAGACAAGATTTTAAAAGAAATAAGACATTAGATGAAACACCTACTGCAGCAACACTGTTGCTGAATTTCCTGGTAAGTAGCTCAAAGCATGATGGGAGGGAGATGTGATTATTTAATATATATTTAGTTGTGTTGGACACTCTTCTCTTTCTGTCTTTTTGTGGGCTGATTTTGTTTTCCATGTTGTTTTATTCATTTAGCAAGTGTAACTAGTTCTTTGCTGGGGTTTGAATTGTGTAGTTTTAACTTAGCTTTCATCCAGTCCTAATTGCATGGCCTTTAAAATTTCATGAGAGTAGGTTGCAGTTGAGTGTTATTTAAAACATGTAACAACTGATAAGGTAGCAAATACCTGGAGGTGCACACGCACACACGCACGCACACACACACACACACACACACAAAAATACATCCCCATACGACACAAAGGACTGCTCACCTTTAGAGAAAAAGGCACTGATCATGAAACTGAAGTTAATGGTGGAGACAGCAAAACACATCAGGAAAACAAAGACCAAAACTGGATCACTGTAGGTCAAAACTGCTCCATTTGGACTGATCTGCAGTGGGGAAAAAGTGATATTTTATCATCACATCTGTATGTGATGATAAAATCTGCAAATGCAACACTTACAAAAAGCTTTTTAAAAGGGAGGTATGCTCAGACAAAATAGTCAATCTATAAATATGGTGAGCATATTCAGGTAATTATTACATTACTAAGAGTTACTAAATTACATTATTAAATTATCTGTGGATATGCCAGAAGTCCAGGTAATCCTAAAAAGAAATCTGAAAGATAATATTTGAAATAATGTATAAACTACAAAAGCAAAAAAAAAAAACTACGACTAACAGGTCTGGGCCTGACACTGATGAAGTACCAACCTTGATGCAGAAAAGCAGTGCAACAAAAAAGATGGAGACACAAAAGATGAGGAAAAACATGAGGAACCATGCTGTCCAGTGAAGTCCATTGCTCAATCCCATCATGCGCATGTACTCCTAAAACGAACACAATGATGAAGTAACATGGATATATCTGCTACACAAAGTCTCTTAGCCAACACTTCATTATATAACTCTTGCTAATGAGACAAGACTTCACACATTCCATGTACAGACGCCACTCTACTTATGAACATCCGACCTGCAAACATTCATATATACGAACAAAGGCCGCTGTAAGTTCAATTTCTGTTTGGAGAAAGGAACTGGGGAGCTGCAGCTAAAACATTTTACGTGTACGGCTCTCCAGTCTTATCCCCCTTGTTCACTCAGCTCGTGGACTGTAAACACGTACGCCGGAGTGCTCTAAGATTTATCGTGATTTATTGTGAATTATCCAGTGCATCGCGTATCCATCATGGTTGGTGAAAAGTGTCAGGCTAGTGATGTTAGCGACAAGCCATCTCAATGGAAACAAATTATTATATTATTATTATAACAATTATTATTGTTATTATTACTACAATTCATTAACATAATGTATGCATTTTTATTCTTTTTATTGTGTTTTTAGGATAAGAACAAATTTTTAATGTTTTAATACAATTTTATTATATAACTAACATGCTGTAGGAATGTCTGGTAGTGTTAATATGAAGCTACGAACAATTCACCTTACGAACGGTCTCTCGGAATGTAACTCGTTCGTAAGTTGGGGAGTGTGTGTATGTCATCAGACATTTTCAGGGACAAAGTAATCTAAATATTTATATTTTTAAGTACTGTGCATAACAGTGACACTGAATGGAACACTATGCAAATCACTTCAGTACAATTTTTGCTAATTAAAGAAAGTCTGTTAAATGTTATGACAAATAGGCTTCTGCACTTGTCCATGTCCCTCGAGAGGACGTTTCAGAACCAGCCATCTTTGAGTGAATAAATAAATCTGACAGTAAAAACATGCACAAACCTTGAGCTTTCGCTCTTTCTCCTGCACCACAGAGCGGACAATGTTAAGGGAGGTGTATGTGAAGCTGAGCACCAGCAGCAGGGGCAGCTGGTTCTGTATGGCCAGGATGAAGACGTCGTAGATGAATGGTGGGAAAGGGAAGCGGGACAGAAGCACAACAGTGCGATCCAGAAGAGGTTTGGCTGCAGTGCTGTTGTACGCCCGCATGATGGCCTGGTCAACGGCGTGCTGCACTGCCAGAAAGCCTTCTCGAAAATACCCTGACAAGAGCAGAAAGAGGATCTCTTCACTTGCTGTTCAGCAGAAATGTTGTACAATCAGCATTTCATCTCTACAGCCTGTTGTAAGAAAATTTTAAAGGCAAATTCCACTCCAAAAAAGACACAGATCATTTTCATATGTTCTCTAAATCACACACAGTATATTACATACACACTGTATGTGCAGAGGAATCATTTGTAAGCTTTCACTAAGACACAGCATGCTAAACATCGGTTGTGAAACAGAATTTACTGTGGGGCGGGGCTATGAGCAGCGGCTTACAAAGTCAAAAATCAGCACGTCAAGTCAGCGCCAAGCGATGCTCGTGATCACTGCATGAGCTGCAGTGATCGGCAGCTATATCAAGTCCTGTGACTACAGGTTCAATATGGTCAATGTGAGAATCTGCATTATGGAACTGAAATGTTTTATGCAGGAAAGCAATCGATCCACTTGTGCCACATCCACTAAACCAAACGTCTGTTCCAATGAAATCAGAGGCACCAAAAAAAAAAAAACACGGTACTGTGACATGTTATCCACATAAGTAAAACATCTACTTGTCCAGAATCCACACAAACACAAAAAAACTCAGAGTAACATAATTTAAGTGGAGAAGTACACTTAAGTTAAATAAGACAGGCACAATTTTTGTTCTTTTCTTTTTTCTTTCAAGAAAACTATTTACATTGTGTTTATAACACACAAAATAATTGACTACAAAGTATTTGCAAGCAAGTATTCAATATAATTTAATGTTTATGTCTTAGTTTGTTCGTCTACTTTTTACCTCCTACAATTATAAGGATATGCATAAAAATGAATGTAATCTTATACACTTCATATTTATGACAAAACTCTAACATTAAATCTTAAATCTAAAAGTCTTAATTTAAAGCACATCTTGATTGTTTCATTTCAAATGCATTGTGGTGGTGTAGTGTCAAATGTTGAAAATTTCTGACAGTAATTAGCACATTTTTACGTCACTGATGCTTATATTTCTATGCAGTATGTAAAAGAATTGTGCACAGTACTGTATACCACCTTATATGATATTCACTCCATTGATTTCAAATTTTTTTTTCCAGACATCGGTGAATGTTATAGCAAAAATTTGACAAAAAATTTTGACAGACAGGAAGGACTGCAGATTTTCCAAACGTTATGCTGACTATTTAATCTGTAGATCAAAATGATGGTATCAAACCAGGAGACCTGTTATGGGGACACGTTAATCATAACTCTGAAAACAGAAGCATATACAGCACTAAATCACACTTTTCACTTTTTAGTTTAAATGTTGTAAATGCATGTGTTTAAACGTGACCATATTTTTGTTTTCAGAAAAGGGGATACTGCAAGGGGGCAGGTGGACCCCTCCAGTGGGTGGTGTATTGGAGCTGGGGGGCACCATGCCAATGTGAAGGTATGCAGATGTATGTTGGATACACAGTTGACAAATGCCTCCAAAACCACGCAAATATGTAAATTAACTTTTAATAACATCTTTTAAAAGATGAATAACAAATGCGTCACTATTAATAATCTTACTCCTTTAAGTTTAACTCTTTACATGTTCCTTACAAGTAAAACATGATCTTATCTTTTATCACTGTATCCTTACCATATTTCTTTCTATGGGTATTGTATAAAACTGAATTAAAAAATATGTTGGCATTAAAATCCACTTTTTCACTAGATACTGTACAGTCTTTCTGTCCATGTATACTTCTGTAAACAGAATATCAAACTCTTTAATTGCTAATCAATTAGGCATGAAAAACTTTGCAAGATGTATTTAAATTTTTACTGTATACATAGCAGCCCTGCCGGGGATTCAGCAGAGAAGTGATTCCTCTGTCTACTGGCTTTGTATCAGTGGAAAAAAAACAGCCACATTTGCATTGTGAGATGAAAAAAACCACTGGAAAAAAAAAACACAGAATCCACAGTTCTGAAGGAATCACAATCCTTTTAGAATGCGTTGAACGCAAAAACTCCATCAGTACCAATTCCAGTGTCTTCCATTTCACCTGGTCTCACAACCTAGTCTGTTAATTTACCTGACACACTCCCTCCTTTACCTGCCGTTTCGTGTTTTGCAGACACTTACGTGGCTCTGCTTATTCATGCCATATGCCATGCTATTGTTTACCTGCTGCTGTGCCACAGCCCTTTATACACACAGGTGTAATGACTGACAAGCAGTTTGACCTGTGGCTGTGCAGGGTAAGTAAACACTCCTGGCATGTGGGACGGCAGAACCTAAAGAGAAGCTAAATCCCAGACAGTTTAGGTAAATCAGAAATCTGGCACTTTCTTTAGATACAGAACGTACTGGGGGAAAAGTCGATGTGTGGTCACTCAAATAAAAGTGAATATTGTTCCAACATGTGGTTGTTTGTGGTGAAATAAACAGCTGTAAATTGTACAGTGAAAAAATTGAATTAGTCAGACAGGCACCAGATCCTGGCAGCTCACCTGGCGTGCCCCCTCCAGCATAATGTTGCTCCCGAGGCCCAGGTAACTGGAAGAGTGGGAAGAGGCTGGAAGTATGCCAGTCCAAATCATTGTTGGGATTCAGTTCAACCTTCTCCTGAGCAGGAGCATTGCGGGGGGAATATTTGAATCGCAGGTGATAATTCACCTGTGGGAGGAGGGAAAAGTGCAGGGATGATATGCTTTGTTACTTCTGTTTTTATTGCTGAAAACTATTACCTACCTAGCCCAGTCTTATTAAATTACAGCAGCAAACTGTTCTGTGAGACATAGGAAATGTATTTATTTATTCAGTTCAACCAGTTGTGGAGATAAAATGAATGGAAGATTTGTAAAAACAATGACCAGAACAGCTGATTTTAAAAGCAGAAGCGGGGAATGAGTGGAGCAGATGTCCTTTCTTCTGTTTTTTGACATCCCCACTCATATTATGCAAACACACACACACACACACACACACACTCTCTCGTATATATATTTAGTGATTGTTCCATCCTTGGTGGGACTCCCATTGCTTGCTCTCATTAACTACCCCTCACCTCCAGTCAAACCCAACCGTTCCACATTTCAAATTTACTAAAGTCAGCAAGCCCATTAAATCTGTAATGTACTGCCCAGTGGCCTGGCGGCTTGATGGGTAGAGCATCAGGCTGGGAGGCGGAAGTCTCCTGGTCCAAGGTGTGTCCTTGAGCAAGACGCTCAATGCTAGCTCCTCGGGCACCATGTGTGGTTGCTCACTGCTCCCCCCCAGGGGGATGTGTTAAATGCAGAGGACAAATTCCTCGTACGTGACGAACATACTTGGCCATAAACACGATTCCCTTTCCTGGAATGATATACCAATCTAAAATAAATGATTTGCTTAGACGCCCATGTAATGGATGTGAAAGTGTTACATGAGAATGCCCCAGCAAGAGTACAATTAGTTCCCCAAGCAAAGCACTAGGATTTTTAGCTCAGCGGGCAAATCGTCTTGTCTGGTATCTCTGTTCAGGCTGCGTGTGTGAGATTGAGCCCTGGTGGCCCCCGTAACATTGGTGCCGTGGCTTAGTTAAATTCCAGCTGCTACCCAGCAGTCGGGCTATGGATATTTAGAGAGGGAGGGTGTAACGGATGTGAAAGTGTTATAATGAGAATTCCCCTGTACGTCAGGACAAGAGTGCGATTAGGCCACCAAGCAAGGGATTTGGGTCTTCAGTTCAGTGGGCAAATCTTTTTAGCTGGTAACACTGTTCATGCTGTGTGGTTATGAGATTGAGTCTCAGTCGCCCCCATAACACAATGACAGGAACGTGCCAAAACAGCATGCAGTTGCTGGCTTGAGTCAGTGAGTGGTTATACACCTGTCTGCGACTATGAAATGTCTCTCTTAATGAACCACACAGATCACTGTCAACAGACATGCGGTTCCTTTCCTCTGTCCACTGGCTTTGCATCAATAAAAAAAAAACTGTACATCTGCATTGGTGAGAGGGAACAATAAAACAACTATGCAACCTTTATCAGCTCTGAATGAAACTCAATTCTTTCAGACTGTGGAATACAAAAACTCCGTAAGCTACATGTTCTGTTTTACCTGGTCTTAGGTAATATCATAGTTATACACAGTAACAAAATCAGTTACTTTAGCTGGTGAAATCTCTCCTTCAGCTGCAGAGGTTATTAACGGGTTCTAGATTGTTAGCAGTTTTATTTCACATTGAAAGATCCCAACCAAGATGAAAACATGGGAATTGTTGTAAAATTCAACTGTGAATTTACATTTTCCTTTTGATGTATTCAGGTTGTGACTGGGCACCACACGCTACCGGCTCTTGCTGTTGCTGTGGTACAGCCCATCCAGGGCACGCAGACAATCAAACAAGGTGGTGTGGAGATTTGTGTTTGCTGCTGGATATTTGGAGACGGCAGCACATCTATAGTACATAATCTGCCTGATAATGACACAGACTATCCTACAGTGTCAGGTGTGACTCTCTTCTCTCTCCAGCTTTACCATTGGCTCACCCTGTTAACTGATATGCAGCGTTACTGGTGATTCAGTGAAAAGTATATAAACCCCTCACTGAACTAATCATAATGGTGAACTTCGTTATTCCTAATGAAAAGGGGAGTGCTGCCTAAACCGATCTGAGGGACAGCAACAAGACTGTCTGTCCTTCCACACTGCAGGGTTTATAAGGTTCTGACACCACATCCATCTGGGGTGTTAAGTTCACGACAGCGAGATCTAAGCAAAGGAATCTAAGCAATTCAAATACACACAATGAATGCAGAACTATGAAATGTTAAGATGAAGACAAAGCTAAATCCCAAACATTTTATGTAATTTAGGTCCCAAAAAGAGAATATGTCCATATTACACATGAAGTACTCATTCTAATTAAAAAAGTATCAAAAGGACTTCCTATTCACACTTTTTCTTTATTGGTGTGTGTTTCTCACCTGGAGAGGCAACGGTTCGTCATGGTGGGTGAATTTGTGCTGAAACACCACAGCAGCCAGAACTGTCCCCGAATGTGGATCTTTCTTCACAAACTCCTCAAAGTCTTCTTCAGTCTCAAAGCCACGCACTAAATGCATACGTGTACACGTGCACACACACACACAAAAAAGAGACAACATGTTGAAATGGATGTACTGTAGTAATATTCTTCAAAAGGTATATTATCAATAAATCCGTAAATGAACTAAGCATTTGTATCTAAAATGTAAAAAGTTAAACCAAACTTACACTACAAGTGCCTTTCATATTTACATTTAACATTTACATTTAATTTATTTAGCAGACGCATATCATCTGCGCCAAAAGTCATTTAAGTTTGTCTGTCGACTGAATTTTCGCTTGGTTTATTGTACAGTAACTCTTACTCCCATAAAGTACATATAGATCTTTTCAAAGAAAAGTCTTTTTCAGACTAGCAGTGAAAAGCCCAGCTGTGAATAAACAAACACTCCAGGGCAGCACTGGTACACCGTGCTGCTGAGCTCACAGCAGGTCTTTCAATAAACAGCTGCTGATATGCAGGAATCCACAATTGGCAGTTATTTCATCATACCAATGGACATTAAAAGCCAAGGACAAGAAACAAGCCTTGAATTTCAGTGATTTTTTATAGTATAATGAAAATGACCATTGTTCCTCTGATCCTTTACATACATAAAAGTTTTCTTTCAAACATCTTTCAAGGTTAACGTAAGTTGATAGTGTAGTAATTAAAAGTCCCCAAAAATAATTTGATATAATAAGCTTGTTTACAAGTATTTCTACAAAGACCAGTTTTAAAATAACTAGAAAATATATTGGCAAAATAAAAAGCAAGGCAATCACCCAGAACTAGTAGAGTGGTATGTACCGATGCCCACGTACCTGCCCTAACACAACCTCACCTCCACAGAGACTCGTATGAAAAACTGTGACGTCAGCCACGTGTTAGTGTTATTCTGCCTGAAGCACATTTCATCTGACAGGCAACATTTCTGATACATGTAATCAAAATATGTATTTATAATACAAAATATTATTCTATAATTTCTATTTGATCAACTTCACAAAAATAATTATGCAAATCATGTATACAAACACTTCTGTGTTCAGTAGTTTTGTATTTTAAAAAAACCAAAAATACTTTTACCAAAACATTTTATAAATGCAAAGGGCCACATTTAGTGTGTTGCTGAATTATATTCCCTGTCTTGTTGCTGCATGAGAATGGAGACAAGATGCACAAGTGATGCATTTGCATTACGTTGGTAAAATGTTTCTGTATAGCAAAAACCACAGTATTTTTAACATCTGCCTTTATGTAGCATTTAATTGTATATAAAAAAAATCTGTGTTTTAACAAATGTGCTTGTTAGTTATTGGTAGGTTAAATCAAATCAAATCAACCTTATTTATATAACACCTAACAACAACCACAAAATTGCCCTAGGTACTTTATAAAGAATAAACACACACACAAACACACACACATACATACATACACACACACAAAAACGACATAACACAAAGAACTAAAAGATTAGAAAACATATATCAAAAATACATATAAGGAAAATACAGTGAACACTCTAACTGGCAAAGGCCTGAGTGAATAAGTAAGTCTTCAGTTTGATTTTGAAAGGGGAGAACATAGTTACTGAGCACGGATCACATGATGAGGCTTCCAATAAAAGGTTAAAGTCCTTTTTAACATTCTACCATAGTCTGAAGTGAGCTAAAGCAAGCTGTGAGCCGCCCATAGTGTTTGCTAATGACAATGAGCTAGATAGCTGTTATCTTTCATAACCTCTCGTCAACTGAGAAGATACGGACATGAACAGAAAAGCAGTTTCAAACTTAAACATGACATGAGACTGTGTAACATTTACCGTGTGCTTGTTGTGTTTCATCATCACATCACTGCAGGTGTATCAGTAACAGACCCACTGTACTGGGATGCTGCTTACTGCATAACACCAAAACGTGTACGAGTGAGAGTCTTTTCTAGGGATCTGTCAGTTGCTGTGTTTTTGGTACTTCTAGAAAACAACAATTGGAGAATAGTAAAGAGCAGTACAGAGAAACGGAGGTCTGGGATTTGAGCTCAGGGAGGATAAGCCAATGTGCTACATGCCAGTACAATCAATAATGGACTTTTTACTTTAATGATATGGTTTCAGTCAGAAAGAGGCCATAATGGTTGCCCTGAAAGACTTGTGATTCCATGTAGCACAACGTTTGTGATAGCTGTTACGAAGAACATGGTGCAACTGAAATCAGGTATTGATTTAAATATAAGAAACTTAGGAACACATACTTAAATAACTTTAGTAAATCTTACTTTTATCTGTATCCTCACAATATATTTGGGACATGTCTTAGACACGTATTTGATATTTAATCTGCTTTCATAACTGCTGTTGCTGGCATGTTTGGCTAGACGCCAGTGTGCTGGCTGTGTGCAAAAATCCTCATGCTAATTTTAAGACTTTTTAAGCCTATTTTACCACCAGTTCAAGCTAAATTTAAGGCCAGATTGTCATGATTATGTTGCCAGTATGATTAACTGGAATTAATATCCATCAGTTTAATTCATTTATTAAATTAATTAATCTACTGTATACTACACCCACTTGTCAGTCAAGTTTGTATTTAAAAAGGTAAACAAGTGACAATCCAGTAATGGATGACTCATGACAGTTATGACACGTCTTTCCATCTACAAATGTCAATGACAACAAAAGCACCAAGAACCTTGACATTAAGGGCTGTACTACTGGTTTACACAGGTAACTCGGGGCTTACTTCCATGTTCTCAATACTACAAAAGTTGGCTCACTTGTTAAACAGAGTACACTGCCATGGTAACATACACCGTGGAGCTAAACTGTTTCAAGCATCTTAAACTGATGATTACGAACTAAAACACACTTAAACACGCCGTCCTTTCACCTCCAAATGTAGGTAAGAGCCCCTGTTTTTTACCACCAGAAATCATTGTAAGAACCACCCCACCACATTCCCAAGGGTGACTGGTACAACAGACTGCACTCACATCAACATCGCTGCATGTTTTAGGGAGCATGATGCTGTGAGTATGAAGTCAGTTCACACCATCTATGTGCAGGTACACAGGTATTTTAACAGTTCTGTACATAATTTTGTAATCACACTACGTCAGCACTACCAACTGCTAGATTAATCTTCATTCATTTTTCTTCAAACCACAATAATTATTAAAAGTGCATCATGATTTGTGTTAATATCAGTGGAATTATAGAGATTGGTAAGGCTAAAAGAAGGCTGTCTGTTCACTTCCTCATTCAATCTGTCACCAATCCACTGTGAACAAGTTGATTTAGTTTTGTTGGAGGACACTTTTATGGCTGACATTTTCCATATAGGGTTCAGAAGCTCTGACCACCTTTATATTGTTGTTGTAAGTTCCAGTACAAAAAATATAGTTTTGCATTAATTTATCAAACATTATAAAAACTAAATATCCGCCACTTTTTAACTTAAGCAAATTTTAGTGTGATGTCAAAAAATATTTATGTCCTCAAAAAAATTTACCTAGCAAATTTCAATGTAAGATTTTTCAAACCTTAAATTTGTTCAACTGAAATTTAAGACTTTTTAATACCCCTCACACATTATGTCTGGTGAAGGAATGTATCAATCAGGCTGATATAGAAAGGAATTATGTGAAATAGTTAAATGTATTTTTGTATTTTTAAAGGACAAAATACTGTAGTTTGTTTTGATACATTGTAAGGCTGCAGCATTTTGGAGTTTATTTTGGTACAATAACAGTATTGCTATTTTGTATCAACATTTTGATGCATTTTCACCTATCTGTGCTCACACTGCCTACAAAGTTACAAAATCACTGTGAAATGCCACATTTCCTCATGTTCCTGCTGTTTTCTCCTTTCTTCCTGGAACTGACCTGACTGAATGGCTGTGAAACTCAAGCTCCTCTGCACATCGTCAGCCACCTGCCGGACCACAGTTGAGTTGGCCGGCACGTAGGCCAGCTGGAAGCCCCCTAAGAACAGTGGGAAGGGCAGGCTGCTCACAGAGAAGCTCTCGTAGTGTGTCGCATTAGGGTGGTTGGTGAAAGAGACCTTCTGGCGGATCATGATGAGGATGGCAGAGAAGAGGAGCGGCAGGGTGATCTCTACCAGCGTCACCAGGATCTGCCGTTTCTGCAAGCAAGAGGAAACGCAAGGAGGGAAGGAAACGGTGAGCAGCTTATACATCACACACTGAGCACTTCTTACACAAACACAAATGGCAATTAACCTTCATCCTATAGGGACATTATAATAGAAGTGCATAAGGTTATAATGAAAAACGAATTAAATAAAAGTTGGAGGGAAAAAAAAATATATATATATATATATATATTGAAATAAAAAAGAACAGCTTGCAAAAGAACAAAACCTAACATATTACATTCTATATAAAACAAATAAAAATGAAACAGAATTACAAAAAAACATTAGCTTTAACATTTTAAGAATTCAATGAATCCCTAGACAGATATTGATAATGTCTGCAGTTCATTTTAACATCATTTTCAGGTAATTTCAGAGCTGGTTAGTCTAAAACATCAAAACTAATTGGACAAACTAATTACAACTTTGGTGCTGTTTTAAGTACAACTGTGTCTGGGAATGTCATTGATTCTTTCTTGCCAAATTAAATGTAGATGCTCATCTTAGGGTGGCTTTTACACCACATCAGGCACTGAACTTTGGTACTTACCTTCTTCGTTGCCTTATGGTGCAGTAACAGTACTAGTATCGAAGTACCAAAACAACTGTGGTACTTGTTCAGTGTAACCAAGTAAAAATGTGTTTACATTCATAAACACGGGTAATCATGTCAGCCATGCAGAATTCTAAAAGTACCATACATCAAAACCTGTGTAGGGTTTTTTGTGCCCAAAGGTAGACAGTCCTTGAATTAAAAAAAAAGGCTGGGCTCCACTGGGTTACACAATACAAAACACATATAAAATACTGTAGGCTACACAAATCAGCCAAAAAACCAAAAAGTTCAAAAGGTCACCTGCAGAAAAATTACAGAAAGATGAAGCATGACACTTTAAATGTTAGTCAGATGACCTGTGGTCACTGTATGGTAACAGTAAGGAAGTGGAGTTTAACTGCAATCATTGTCAATAAAGATAGAAAAGAACATGTCTGAAGTAAATATTCAAACATGGCGTAATCAGAGTGAGAAAATATTAACTTAATATTTCATGAATGCAATCACCATTGTAGAAGCCTAGTACCTCAAACAGAAGTTAAGCAGTAGTGGCCTGGTGGCTGAATGGGTAGAACCTCAGGCTGGGATGCAGAAGTCTTGTGTTTTTAATCCCAGCCACCAGGTGTGTCCTTCAAGTTCACTTAAAGCACAACTAATATTAACATTTATTCATTTAACAAATGTTTTTTTCCAAAGCAACTTGCAACAATTCACATACATGTCACTGAGGATCTTGCTTAGAGATGCACCTGGAAGACCAGAAGACTTCCACATCCCATCCTGATGTTCTACCCATTGAGCCAACAGGCTGCTAAGATGTTTAAGAACAACAAGAGTTGACCAAAGGGCTACACAATATTAAAACCTAAAAACACCACCATATAACAGGAAATCACCAAATGCAAACCAAATCAAAACAAAATGAAAAAAAGGAAATTAAATTAAATGTCTCAACCAAAAGTAAAAGGCAATGTGAACGTTATGAGGGTGACCCAGTTTTGAACTCATGACCTTGCAGTCCACACAGTTACGAGACAAAATGACCATCCCACTGAGCTAAAGAGACCAGCCGCTCCCTTGGGGAACTAATCGTACTCTTGTCCTGCTCCTGCCTGCATTTGAAGCAGCTGGTCACCCAGTCACAACACCGAAAATGTGCCCTGAGCCACAAGCTGTTGTGTGCTGTCTACAATATGTACATGCAGTAGGACCACCTTATCCGCGTGTATTATGTTCCAAGCTTTACTGCGGTTGACTAAAACAGCAGATATGAACCCATGCTTTATTTAACCCTGTGATATATCCTCAATCATATGTGCTTTATATTTCTGTGCCCATGCATTTCTTTGAACAATCGCGGGACTGACACTGAGTTAGAGAACGCCCATTGGTCTTTAGGAATGCCAATCACCAAATTGAAGAACCAATGAAGAGCCAAGATGTTGACAGGAAGCCTTCAATTCCAGAATTAAAATCAGAATAAAAGCAACTTCCTGAAAGACAAGCATTATTTAGTTGTAATAACATTATAATTTTTTCACTACCAAAATAATGCATGTTGTGCTTGTGGGTTGCTGTATTGGATTGTCTTGTTTTAAGTTGCTTGTTTTATTATTTGTAATCTTGCTAAACTTTTGACCACAGAACAGCCCTTCCTGTTAGCTGGATTCCCAGATGCTGTCAGCTCTGTTTTAATATGCATGTGTACTATCAGTCATTTGTAAGTCGCTTTGGACAAAGGTATCTGCTAAAGGAATAAATGTAAAACGTAAATGCAAAATCATCTACTCAATGCTACAGTCTGCCACAAGCACTCTATGCAGTCGCTATCAGCTTCCAACCTTTCCAAAACAAAGGAGATTAATCAGTATTGGTGTCACTCAGTCTACATCGTGTTTATGTTTGTCTGCACTTGACTGGCACACAGTTTAAAAGTTGTGAACCACATATTCTTGGAATTTTTGTATTTAATTTTTTTTTGTTTTCCCCTGCTATTGACCACAGTTAAGTGAATCAGCGGATGCTGGATCAGAGGATACAGGGGTCCTACTGTATACAACACATGCATACAGTACATGTACACACTTTAAAATTTAAACATATTTATATTGTACAGCTACAAACAAAACTAGTGCAAGAATGTATGTCTTTCATTTATTTCAATTTTATTTTCCTACCTGCTGAATGTAGTTCTTCCACAACAGCAATCCAAACTGTCGGAATACAGCCATCGTTCTGAGAAGAGCAGGGATCTGGTGTAATAATGACAGCATAAAACCATTTAAACTAAAATACAGCAACAAATGGATTAAACTAAAATACAACAATACTGCAAATGTGCAAAAACATGTAAAAACAAAAAGTAAGTTGTGCGGTTAATGTAAGAATAACCTGAGGAGAATATCATGATCAATAGACAAATGGATGGATATGACTACACAGACCTAATATATTCAGGGACACTGAAACCAAAGAGATTTCACCAAAACATTAATGCCTAAGATACAGGCTACACTGTACATTAATGCCTGTGATACAGGCTACACTGTACATTAATGCCTGTGGTACAGGCTACACTGTACATTAATGCCTGTGGTACAGGCTACACTGTACTTCAATGCCTAAGGTACAGGCTACACTGTACATTAATGCCTGTGGTACAGGTACACTGTACATTAATGCCTGTGATACAGGCTACACTGTACTTTAATGCCTAAGGTGCAGGCTACA
>JABJVR010038982.1:0-32372 GCA_025773905.1 Chitala chitala
TGTCTTTTGTTTTACTGCATTTATTTCTTTCTTGAATCGCCCATCCACCCCCACCCCAACCCACATTCTCCCACAGTCTTTGTGCTGTAGTCACCCCCCTCCCCGAGTATTGCAGATGATCAGTAGAGCTTTCCTCGCTCCTGGGTGTTTATCTTGTAGCTGCCAAGGTGTAGCCGGGATGCTGAAGGAATGGTGGCATTCAGGGAGGTTCAGGCACTATTGATTAAGGTTTTTGTGGTGTTTTTTTTTTTTCCTTTTCTTTTCTAGAGCTGTCACTGTTAAGGCTGGAGCAGAGTAGTGCAGGCTAGTCACTCACGCTGGAATGCCGCACTAGTTTTGTCCTTGCACCTGTCCTGGCTTCCTCCCCTGTCACCGTTAACGAAAGACAGTGGAAACGTGGCCAGAGAGGTTGAGTGGATTCCAGCTCTCTGCTAGCGAGGCCTGAGCTGAACATGTACCTGAGACTGTCACTCACAGCCCATCAGTGTTGAACACTTTCCCATAATAGCAGTGAACATACTGTGTAGTCCCATTTTATTTCAAATTCGGAAATGATGCTAAAATTACCTGAGGACATGCTTAAATCACACCTAAATATAGGCATTATACTGTATCTAACATTAATTCAGAGATACATTTGTTTGTGTGTGTGTGTGTGTGTGTGTGTGTGTGTGTCCAATGATATGCATTGGTATTGGTGGACTGTGACTTAATTACCTATTTATTAATTACTAACAGGCATTAAGTCAAAATATGAAATGTCAAATTGTACCAGCATTAGCGTAATAAAACGGCAAAAGTACACCTCATTATGGTACGATGTGAGATGTGTGTTGTTAATACTGTTGGGTAGATACGGTGGAAACTCGAATATTTACACAATGACTGTCTGTTTGCTCCAGAGATTAAGCCATTTGCTGAGGTCCATCACAGGGAGAGCCAGCAGATACTGCACAGCCCCCTAGGTTTTCTCAGCCTGGAAATGATCGGAGAACAGATGGTACAAGCACCTTTGTTTTTTACGAGTCGTTAGACTTGACTTGGTGATGAAATGGAGACTTTCCACCACGCCGCTCCTGCAGATGTGCAGCTTCACCGCTCGCGGTTCCCCTGCCTCGGTGCTGGGCGTTGGGTGCTGGGCACGCTTGGTGCCAGGTCGCAGCTGAGCATGTTGCAGCTGCGGCCGCTGCAGGTCTGCCTTAATGTCGCAGCAAATCGGGGCCTCTGAAGCTTTTCCGTCTAGCCGCCTCGTCGCAGCCTCATGCTGCACCTAAAACGGCGCATCTTTGGCTATGACTTTGTGCAAACTGGCGCACTCAGGCTCTACCCAGGATGCTCGGTTTAGCTATAGTACCCTGTCGTAATCCGTGTGGATGTGCAGTTTCCACCCAACCTAAAGATCTGAGCTTTATTTTATGTGAAAGGTTTTGCTTCTCAGAAGATGCGTCTTGGCTTGCTCATCTTCTGTCTTACATGTTTTTATACTTTCTGTAACGTGAACTTCATGTCTCCAGACAGCCTGTGTGATCCACAGTGTAACAGACATCAAGAATATGCATACACATGCGCATGCGCACACACTCACACGGACACACACACTCACACGGTTAAGGCCTATTTACTTTAGCTTATTCTGCCACTGCACCTTTCAGAATTTTGAGTTGAAATAAGCTCTATTTACAGTATGTGGAATAAACGCTTTAAAAATGCAAAGTTCCCATCTAAAATGGAGCACTTTAAATTATTTGCACGCCATACCAGATTAAATGTAGGCGGTAAGATGTGAAATTTGCATTGCTTTATTTGCTGCATGAATCACACTCCTTGGATTTATACATTTCTACTCGATACTCATTGAAAATCCTTTATTTTCACGTTTGTGTGACCCCACTGTTTCATCAGCACACATAATTTTGTTTTCCATGTCATTTTAAGAGGGTGTCTGAGGTGTCAGTCTTTGGTGTGATTTGTTGCCTGAATTTCAGAGTGCCTGTGAGAGAGAAACGGCAATGTTGGCAAAAATAAAACTTCGCATGATTACATTTCGGAGACCGTCGCGTTTCTGTAAACTTTAATGTCTCTGAAGTGTTTGTTTGAACCTGTAGTCTGTAATATCGTAACTGAGCCAGTTTAGCAATTTCCTCCACAAGATATGAAAAACAACTGATGTTTTTTTTCTCATTCCAGTGTCTTTATACCTTCGGTTTTTGTTTAGTTTTTTTTTTTTTTGTGTGACTATAAACACCGCAAAAGGATCGCACACGCAATGAAAGTACAAGGAAATATTAATTTTGTGTGTCTGTCTCTTTCGAAAAGGAGGATTTTTATTTACACGAACACAAATGAGGATGCAACAGAGAAGCACTGAGCGGAGCTGAGATTCAGTTCAGTTACCCATAGAAAGGAACGGCAGTATTTTCAGTCACGTATGTAAGATTGGCCCTGTGGCAGTTAAATAGAACCAAGGCTCCTTATACACAGTATCTCAAAAATTACAAAACTTGCTCGTGCAAGATAGTCTGCGCTAGGCCCTTTCTTACTGGATGCATGGAAGCAATCGTCAGAGCTGCCTCAAGGCATCCACCTGGACCAGTCAGAGTAGGAGGACAGGTACAGGGCCTTTGTGCTGGATCAGCAAGTGCCGTGAGTTTCTGCGTATCAGGAGAACACCACGCAGATCCCAGTGTAGACCGTCCCAAGCAGGCGTCCGGGAGGCATTACCTCCCAGCACAGCCCGTTCCACCAGTAAGATTACCAGTCAAATCCTATTAAGCCCTTTGCATGCTGGCTTGTCACTAACATGATCACACTTAGGATAATTTACAGTTTCCACTGTACAGCGTAGCACTTCTTTTCATTGTGTTTCCTTTGCATTTAATCAGCCGAAGGTGTTCAAAATGTTTCTGGAGTTTGGAGAAGATTAAAGCCAGCGTCAAAAGAAATGAAAAGGGCTTTTCACATCAGACTAGCTAACCCACAACTAATTCAAAAGAGGTTCTCTTTACCTACAAGCTATCATTGCTTTGTATGAAAAAAACCCTTCAAGGATGTACAGGTATCAGTAAGTACACGCTGGATGGTGCTTTGTGGCACAGTTTCCAGTTTCTTTGATAGCCTGTAAAAACGCTGCTTTGTCACTTTTCAGAAGCTCACTTTCAATCCCATTGCCTTGTTATCAGAGAAGAGAGTCCAGGGAGGCAATGCTGGGAGTAAACTCATTTGAATATTCTATTTCATTACGATTAAAACAGTTTTTTTTTTTGGCATAACATTTTCTGTTTGTATTGCATTGGCTTTCAAGATTTGAATACAAAAACGTCCACTGGCCCAATTAAATTAGAGTGACAGCAATTACCACGCTCCTCTCACAGTCCAGCGACTTTATGCTGTAACAGAAAAGGCGGGTATTAAGCCTAGAATTAACGTGGTTATGGAATGCGCAATTAAAATGGGAGAAGTGAGGAGGAAGGACAGGCGTGCTGGCGCCCAGAAGGGATTACGGCACGCGGCTGTCTGTTAGCCAGTGCAGCGCAGCCTTATTCCGCTCTCTCTCTCTCTCGAAATGATTACGCATTCGCGTGTACGTTATAAATCGCAAGGCCGTGTGTCCAGCGATCATGAGGAGAACGTGTCGCTCTGCTACAGACACGTACGTCTCCTGTTTACAGACGCTTGTGTGGAAGAGTGAACTCTGGCAGGTAACGGGCAACATCAGAAGTTCAATGCTCAGCCTGCGTTTCACACGCAAGAGATGAGCTTGTGGAATTTGCTGAGGAGAACTACTGCACAGTGATGCAGTGGAATGTTATACATAATAAAAAATCATAATTACAAAATGTGCACACCTGAATATAAAACAATTTTCGGTTCATTTATTGTTAGACATTAATTTATTACTGTATATAGGCAAGTCTGGTAAAATTAAACCTATTAAATCACTGACGTGTAATCACTGATGTGCTCTAGTAAAACAGGGTTAGTTGTTTTTTAAGATTATTTAATTCAAGCTGCTCCAAATGAATTTGAAGCTCTTACCAGAGGTTAACCACTGACTGTTTTTTTCTTGGGGGGGGACTGGGATTAAGTTAATATTTGCGTTTGTGTAGTTCATGCAGATGATATTTTTGCTGCATAAATTGCATCATGTCATGAAAATGATTTTGGAGCAACGCCTTCCCCATTTCAATGCATTAGACACAAGGGCCTGTAGCAAAAGCATCAAGCCATTTATTTTGTTTACCGTCGACTTTTCAGAAGTTGGTTGATTTTGAAAGCTCTGAATTTTAATCACCTTTGGTAGCAATTTGTGTGCCCTGTGCTTTTTTGTTTGTTTTCTGTGGTAATTTGATTGTGATTAGCCTGACATTTTGTGTTTGATTACACATTTATTTAGCGAAAGACGTTACCCACAGCGAAATAATCCCTGACAGATATGGAGCACTCTGTAAACTGGAGTAGTTTAGCCTCATATGCCTTATTGATGGGTTTAATAGTGAATCTGTTTCACGGATTAAAACCTGTATCTAAGCGGATATGCTAGCTGTCCGAGGAATATTCCACCACCTGAAGAATAGATTTTTGCCATGAGAAAGTTGCTGTTCCTTATCTAATATGTCACATATTGCCGTATGTTGTATGTCCATACTGGTGCTTCAATAAAAATATTTAGTCGATTTCAGTGCGTGCCCAGATCAGTTACTAGAATGTTTCCAAAGCATGAAGAACATTTTAATCAGCAAAGCTGTCCAACTCCATCTCTCGTCAGCCGCTCGAGATAGCTTTGTGAAAGCATCCTGGAGGAAGGAGAGTGACTGCGCTGATCGGCTCCCACCAAGTTCTTCATCAAAGCGCTTTGCCAGACTTGCAGATGCACTTAATCGCTTTGCAGCGGAACGAGCCGGTTTTGGTCATGGAGCCACTGCAAGATGATCGGGGGAATTTTGCTTGTCGGTCCTGCCCAGGGTGGAGTCGGCCCCGCTGTCCCTCTCCTCTTTTTTGTCGTCTGTACCCTTTGTGGTCATTGGCAGGGGTGTGAGTCAGGGCACTCTGCCCACCTCTGCTTTTTAGGAGCAAAACAGGTTCCTCCCTCTTCATATGGATGCCAGAGACGTGATGCTGCTGTCTGTCGGAGGGGGCGTGGTGGTGTTTGGAAAAGGGTGGTGTCGGCTTATTGGAGGCCACAAATGGGTCAAAGAATGTGAAAACAGAGAGAGGGAGTGAAGGAGTCAGGGAGGGAGGGAGGGAGAACGCTTTGGGACGTGTTAGTGATCCTGCGGTGTTACCGAGGCAGTGCCGATAATGAGGCCTCTGCTCTTGTCATGGTTGCATCCTGAGTTACAGGCGACAGAGTGCATCCATCATTCTCCACAGCCCACTGCGCCCTCCAAGATGCTCGGAGCCCTCACTTCGAAATGCTGCGCGTTTTCAGCAAATAAAACGGAGAAGAGGACTTCGCATTGTGGACGCGTTGTCCACACAGCTGTTTACCAGCCATATCCCCACCCCCGCTTTCCCAACCCCCTTAGCCTCTCTGCTGCATTGTAATGCCCCTTCTGTTGTGTCGTGGTGAGCGTTGGTGTATCACTATCGTCAGAGGACACTTTTACTCAAATATGCTCCTGTTTCCGGGGCCGTTGCTGATTTCGTCTCGGGCCAGTCCGGCGTGCCTGTGAGCCGGACAGCTTGCAAGAATCCTGTGTTTCCTGCTGGCTTTAAATGCGGCTTGGGAGATGATCAGGGTGGGGGTGATGAAGGTGGAGGGGGGAGGTCAGCTATGCAGGATAACATCATCCCGTGGCTCCTGCGTGGGGTGGGGGGTGACGCCGTACTTAGAAAATGCGCTCACACTTCTTGTGGAACTGCAATTACACGTAAGCAAGGAGTGTCAGGTTTAAACAAAAAAGACGGGTCACTTTTGCCATATTCGTAGCCAGGAGGAAAGAAGGTGTTGCTGCTGTCCTCGCTCCTGTCAGGGTGACTGTGTTTGTGGTGCAGCGTCTGGAGGGTTAGCCTGAACTGTCCCAGGGCCAGAGCTCACACAGGCAAAGCTTTGCAGTGTGCACGACATCACCGGGGAAACATCCTGCGCGTGCCGCAGTCCGGCTCTCTTTCCGCCGCTGTAGGGTTATGTAACAGCCCCACTGCTTAGGTACACTTAGCATCAGAACCTGTAGACCCAAGTCAGCCCTGACCTGCAGTCCCACGCCAGCTTCCAAGCCGTGGCTTCACTTCAGCTCCCAATCAGCTCACTGCTTCTTACTTCCACCTAGCAGCGTTGAGTTTAGTTTGGTGTTGGGCTCGAACAGATCTGCCTGTGGCTGCACGCACGCGTTCGGCGTTGTTTAGCGTAGCACGAGAGGAGCGGGGCCAAATTAGCCCCCGTGGAAATACGAACATGAGGATGAGTGTTCAATTCGGCCCGCGGGAGGGGCACTCGGGGGTTCGGCTCAGCGGGCCGCCCCCGCTACAGCAAACATGCTCCAGTCCACAGCGTTAGCCCCACGACATCACAAACGCTCGCTCGGGCCTGGAGGACCGCGTCTGTCGCCCCCCGAGTCAGCGCCTTTTTAAAAGGAATCTCTTCCCACTGCAGCCATCAATAGACGAGACGTGCCCGTGTGAAGAGATTGATTGCTTAAGCGTTGTCAAAAATCAATGCAGAGTTCTTGCTTGGGGGGGATTTCATTACTTTCTGACATCAGGCGACTCTGGCTGATCCTTTCTCACTCCCCCCTTCCTCCTCCTCCTCCTTTAGATGACTGATTTTATTCTGGTCATTATCTGCTCATATAAACCAGCCAGTATTCGTAATAGGCTCAGTTCTGAGCACTTAATGTAGTCAGCCTCTGTTGTGTCCTTTGTGGTACGCCAGTCTGTACGTTATTTTAAAGGAAATCATTATGAGCCCCTGTGGACATGGAACTTTAAAGAGGAGGTCTGCTTATAGTTATCAGAAAGTTTAAAATATTCTTTTCGGTGCCCTCTTAATTAATTCAATTTGGGAGAAGGATGCTCAGAAGGACATGTTTGGATGCGATTCAGACTTGCACCAGACCATAATTTAGATCATTTTCTGTAAATCTGACTGTGCCCTATTCATTATGTCCAGCTCAGTTATGGGGTCTGTAACTGCTGTCTAACAGCAGCATTCTCATCCCTGATGAGCATTTCTTATCAAAGAAGCAGTCACCCCCATTGGAGGGCTTTTTAATCAACGTGTATCCTGAGCTCCGCTATTGTAAAGCTGTAATCTTTTGGCTGAGTGGCATATGCTTCAACTTGCGCTAATCCCTTCATGCTTGGGAAACTAAGGTCATTGTGAAAACAGAGAGGTGATTTAGTTAATCCACTTGTTTGGTGAATCCTGTTTGCATTAGACTGGCACAGGCAACAGTGCAAAGCTGGAATGAAGAAATAATTTTTAACACTGATAATGACTTTATATGTGAATGGAGTGTGGAGAGTTGGTTGGTTTGTACTCGTTTTGTTCTTTCCTGAGGTGCCTTCTCTGAGGTAACTTTCACAAGTTCCCATGGTAATACAGGTGCTGGGAAACGGCGCTACAAGCTGGATGTTCTTTTTTTATTTATAGATAAACATGTACAAATCTGCCGCAGCAGCCTTGGCAGATGCCCCTGATCATGCCAGTGAAAGCGATTTGCTCGAGTGAGCTCCGCGTTGCAGTGGTGGGCATCTGCTTTAATTACGAGCAACTGAGCCACCCACAGCACCCCCAACCCCCCCCGCGATGGTCCATTACCTTCAGAGCCAGGCTTGAAGCAGATGTTCCAAAGTCAGGACTGTGCATTGTGGGAAGGTTCGCAGGTGTGTGTGTGTGTGTGTGTGCGTGTGTGTTTACACGGCTTTGTTTAGTCTGCACATTTTGCCCATTTGGCCTTTTTTCCACTCACAAACTCCCTCTACATGGAGCCACAACTTGCGCTGACATTTGGACTTAGAGGATGGTCATTTGCGAAATGTCGTAACCGACCTGCTGTTCCATAATGTGGACGACCTGGTGTCTCTCTCGCGGCAATTAAGCCAACATCGTAATCAACAGTCAATGGACTATGGACTTAATGATAGTTCTGAGTATACTAGATGGATCTGCTTGGAACTGCAATCTGCCAGCTTTGTTGCTTTTTCCCTGCTATCTCCTGTGAGCATTTGCAAAATCACTGCTGCCTGTTCCCAAATTATTGTTTCTCCTGCTTTTAAGGGAGTCATTTTAAATGATCCTTCAAGCGTAACTTGCCCATTGCAGATTACCATCGTAGCAGAGACTAGGGTTTTGCCTTTCAACATCTCGCATATTTACGCCGACCAATCGTAAGCTTTCGTGACTCTGCCAAATAATGCTGCAGGTCCTGCATGCCCAGAATTTTCTTTCTTCCTTTGCACTGTTTGCGGGAGACTGAGGGTCTTTATGTGAAGCTCATTGTTTTTCCTGGAGCCTCTGGTGAAGTGGAAACCTTTGAAGTTCTGTTCCAATGTGCTTGCTTCCTCCCTGCTGCATAGAGTCCACCTATGGCTGCCTTAGCCTCACTGTGGAAATGATTTGGACACTGGGCAGGCTCTGAACTCTGTCTCACTCCAGACCTTTTTTTGAATATCTTACAAAGCAAAGAGTGAGCTGTAAAAAGTTACGTCCCATATTAACTAAAATATTTCACTGTCCTGCTACTGCTGCCTTGTCATCTGGAAAGTTTCTGATGCCTCTTCTTATCCAAACGTCTTCTCGACTGGAAAGTCCTCTGGCACCTACGTTATAATGTCGGTTTAACACGCTATCATGAGATATTCCTTTGAAAATGTTAGATACCGGTGGCAGCTTAATTACGTGGCATTTTTCTGCTTTATTATTTTCTAGAGAACCATTCAGGGTGATGGAGAGATATAAGAACGCCTCGTACAAGGGAAGCTGTCTTATCGTTTATCTCCATGACAGCCTTACCCCTTTAGGTCACACGGCAAAGCTTTGGCGTCAGCTGTGGAGGCGGAACACGTAATATGGTTCAAGCGGTCGCCTTTTAATCAATCACTTTTATGAACCTCGTTTTACTTAGGAGACCCTAATGGTTTTAATTGTTGAATAGGGTGTTAAAACACCTGCTCCCTTTTCCAATTACTATGTACGCTAATTTAGTGTTAATAGTTTATATGACCCATTTCATATTAAAGCCCTTGTTCAATTAATAGTATCTACAATCTCGTTCCTTACAGACAGTTACAGGTGCATTAGTGCTCACCGACTACGAGCTTAAATTCTTAAGCTACTCAGTTAATGACAAACGATCGGCCTGTTTGCCCACCTCTGTTGTGAAGCAGTATAATTTCCAAATGTGCTGAGGTTGTTCTCTTTCAGGCACAGTTTTTCTGGAAATAACAGAGGTGTGTATATTTCAGAGGCTCGTTCTACCACAGTGCTGCTATTATGGAAATAGTAACTGTTCCTTCAAATTACCTCCCAGGTCTCTGTGCAAACAGGACAATGAGCTTCTTTTACCTTGTATCATGAGACCGTTACTGCCATATTGACCCCGCAGCACATCTTAGGCTCCTGCAGTCACAACAGAGGAAATGTTCTTTTGTCCGTAAATTGGCCTTACAAAATTTCAATTTCCTGTAAAGGAATGCACCTGAGGATCAATACATTATCTACTTTTTATTACTGTGTTTTGGGCTCAAATGGCCAGAGAGGGAGTCCGCAGTCTCGGCTTTTTCAGTTCCCTGTCATTTCCGTGCTGCCATAAAACCTTTCAGTGACCTGTGTAATTAAATGCGATAAAATTGTAATATATTACGTTTACATGATTTGCATTGCCATTCAAGCCGGATTTTGCCGCAAACTTTTTGGCATCTAGATTGCTATAAAGAGATGTTGTTAACAAACCAATTACGCTAATTACTGTAAACGAGATCGGACAAAACAGAACACAGTCCTCTGGGAGCTGGTTAAGTTAATCATTGCTATTTTGAGCTGGCTAATTATAACAGAAAGCAGCGCTATGATTCTGAGAGGATTGCCTTGATTGCATTCATGGACACTTTCAGTTGCTGCTTCAGTTTAGCATCGTTCACAAAGTTGTCTTATTGCTTTTTGTCTTTCATCGATGACACTCAACGGTCTCTCCTTTTTGTAATTAAAGAAAGCCGTCTTCCCACACCCAGCATATCATTTCAGGTACAGTAGGCGTGATTATTGTTTATCTGTCCTTATAATGTTTTCCTTGTAATCATCATCGTTATTAATGATTTTGTTAATTTATTATAATGGCAGTGCTGGAGGCACTCCACTGATTTTTGAGCAGCTCGGTGATCAATCCCATTGATCCCAGTGTCACCACTACTGTCTGATGTGCACCAGTTTCTGACTGGTAAGAGCATTCACTCGCCACATGAACTTCCTTTTCCAAAGTGCTGTCTGAATCTCAGTGCTGCGTGTCCTGGCATTTAGATGATAACCCATATAACTCGCATTTCACCACCTACCGCACTCCTTAGAGCGAACCTTTACTCCCACCATCTGACAGACCCCAAACCACTTTCCTATTCCTGCACCAGTGCCGAATACTCCGACTTGATGGATGGCCACACTTAACCACATGCACATCTGCTTGGAGCCCAAGGGGCCATATCAAATTTTCTGGCCAAATGCGAGTTGATGAAAGGCAGCCACGCTTAGAGGGCCGGCACCTTCTTCGGGGAGGGCAAGACCTGCCGTTGTTCTTGACCGGCTGGTAATATGGAGCTGAAGGTCTGTCACTGATAGAGCCAAATTCTTGATCTTCTGTGCTCTCTTAGTGAATACCTCCATGTGGCTGATTTCTTTGAATAAGGGGAGAAAGTGTGCAGCAGAGCATGAGCAAACAGGGGAGGGGCCAGAGGGATGAAGAGCATCTGAACAAAAATTTAATTTCAAACTATGTTGTGGTTTAGAGAACACAGACCCTCCTGTCTCTGTAACCTGATCATCACTGGTGCATTTTGGGTCACAAATCTCACTTAACATCGGGCTTCACTGCCTGTCTGAACTTCACCCCCTCGGTCATTCCAGGTGTTTGGAGATGGATGACATGACCAGCGAAGGTCACCTTCTCTGTCTTTCTTCTGCGTGCTATGTGCAGGCACCTAAACATGTGAGAGAGGCCCAGGCATACAGCTGTTTGTTTCCCTGCTGATACGTTGATGTCAAACACAGCAACAGACTTTGCAGTTCAGGTGTCTTCAAGCCTAACACCTGGTCAATGCAATGCAAAGGCAAGATGACTAACAGAGTACTAAGTGGATTTAGTCAGATCAAATGTCCTCAAACCTTTTCATGGTACACTTCCAATGGCTGAGGCCTGCTGGACTATAAGGAACTGCTGAGGCCTTGAAACGTTTAAGATGCATAGCATAATAACTCACTTAGCTGACGTGAGTAAAGGCCACGGGGAGCTGTAGATAAGATCAGGGACCAGACCCAGGACAATTCAGGACAATTATAAGTAAGTGAAATCAGATATGTTTAGGAGGACATAATAAGAGGGGATGCAATGTACTTGTGCTTTGACCTGACTGGATCACAGAGCTCTGGGTCTTTCTCGTGTGTGTGCGCAGTCCTACCAGAGTGTTTTAGCGAGATGGCCTCGCTGGCTGGAATGCGGAGGATCCAGATGAGCGCCGATGCAGCATCCATATGCATCTCAGATCTACAGCATTGCATTAATTCGCTTTTGCCGCAGCATGAATTGTTAATGAAGTCGAACGCCTCTTTGGCCTAGCTACACACATGCTGCATAAACACACACAGATACATTGAAGGACCTCCCTGCGTGGCTTTGTTCTGTTTCTTCCTCTTCCGTCGTGGAACAGCTGGACCGGGCCGTCGCGTATAGTTGTAATCCGTGGGCCGGTTGTGACTGCTGAATACCACTGTTGTGTCAGAACATACAATCCATCATAGTGCTTCCAGCTCACGAGCCCGGGGGCTTGAAACAAGAGCTTAAGTGGTAAATACCTTGAGGAAGAGCACTTGGTCAAAAGCACTCATAAACTCATCCCCTATGCTGTAGGAGTGTGTGAGTCTAAAAGTGGGACCAGCAGGCCTTCCTTTGGAGGAAGTGCAAAGCATTGTAGAAGTCACAGATTCCCCTAAACTAGGTGTTGGTTATCATCACTGGGCTATGGTGGACGTTTTCAAAATCAGCACTACTTAGGTGTCTTCAGACCTCTGTTTCTAGTTCTCACTATAGTCAAAGGTCATGGCACTTTTTTCAGAGGGAGAACATGTGGAGATATGTCTACACTAGTGACCTGAGAGCACAGCAGGATCTGAGCTCTGCACGTTCCATGGCAGGGGATATGAGCCTTTAATGGCTGTTTTAAAACCGCCGTTTGCATCACCTGAAGTCTGTGCCACGATCCTGATCTTCTCAAGAACAGGATGACGTGACGAGAGGGGGACCCGGTGATGTCTCCTCTCTCTGCAGATCCATGTCAACGAGGCGGGCGAGTGCTACTGCTAGCAATCAAAGCTCAGTCAGCACCCAGCTCAAGGAGCTCCACGACTCTGATGCTCAGATCAAAGAGCAAGCAATCAGGAGTGCTCAGGAACGTAGAACAGGAAACCAGCGCGACTACGCAGAATGGCTCCATGGCAGAGTCTGAGAAAAGTGCTTTTTCCTTTGTAGGGCCCCCGGGCAAAGCGTGCCGTGATGCATTCTGCAGTCTTGCATTTGCACAACTTATTAAGCCATAAAAGTGGTGCCTGTTTAAAATATTAAAGTTTCTAATTAGTTCCATTATGGCAGATCGATGACGTCGTGCCCGTGCGGACTTGGTTGTTTGCATATAATGAGTTTGTATGAGGTCCTGCGGTCCTGCTGTGATGGAAAGGTGCGGATGATGATGCTGATGCTAGTTTTTAGAGAGCAGTGCTTCAGGAAACATCCATCCATCCATTATCTTAACCGTTTATTCCTGATGAGGGTCGCGGGGAAGCCTGGAGCCCATCCCAGGGCACATAGGGCGCCGGGCGCTTCAGGAAACACTTAATTTCCATTTCATGTGACCTGTTAAAGCCATATGATACTGTAAAGAAACAGTGAAAATGGAAAATAAAAAAAGGTACATCTAACATTAGAACTAAATTTTAAATATTCATAAAAAGTACAGATAACAGTGGTGTCTTGCCAACCACTGCAACTGCATAACCTTAAACTGAACATAAAACAATATGTTACTGCTACATTTATTTCCCTTGAGAGATCAAATATAGGTGCCGTTGTGGTAGCTAATCTACTGAAGCACTTTTTACAGCACCCGCTGTTTTCACAGGATTTGTAATAAGTAAAAAAAGAAGCTACAATAAATGATTCGTATACGTCTTTGTCCTAAAAATAAATCATAAATCACTTAAAAAAAGCAAACTGAATTTTGTGTAGTCGCTTGTCAGAACCTGCTGATGCTAGTGGTGTTTGCAGTCATCTGCTTAAATACATTGAATGTTGTGTATAAGCTGTGTGCTTCCATTTCTTCAGCTTTAGGCCAAAGTTTATCGTGCAGAACTTTTCCCTGGTAATCCATTTCTGCTACCCATGCACTGTAGAGCACATCTAGTCATCAGAAACAAGCCAGAAGCAGATACTGTGCTTAGCTTGTTTTTTTTTCCCCCCAACACGAGCCTGGCAAAGTCTGTAAGTTGCAACACTGTATAAATGTCACCTATTACAATGAGAGGAAAGTTCATAGAAAAATCTGTTCTGGACTATCTGAGGTTACTAACAAGGCCCCTTCTAAACCAACTGTGAAACCTATCAGCACAGCTTCTCGGTTGTCTGCAGTGCTGGGATCTGGAAAGTGACAGTTTCAGTATCTCGCTGTGAGCCAAACGGAGAATCTAAACACCGCTGAGCCTCGCTTTATCTGACTGGATTCCCCCCCCAAGCACTCGGCGCAATTTTGGCTACATGGCTTTGGAAGCTCCTGCAGCTGGGGACCTTGAAAGGTGATGGGAGGAAGTCAGCTGTCCCATTAAAGGCAAGGTCCGCCATCATGCCTGTATAAGGGCAGTGAGAGAACGGCTGACTCGCACGCGACACGTGCCCCTCTCCTGGGAGAGACGCGTTCTGGTCTTCCTCATTGTAATCCAAACACAGGGCCGGAATGCATTTGGGTCAGGGTGAACTGAGGCCTTTACAGCGTAAGAGAGAGCGGGGCTCTGTTTTCACATTTGCAAGGACTTCAGACTCGGGGGTTTAATCGGCGTTCTGGTATGCCACACGGGTTCGGTCATATACCTGAGTACTGTCAGTTCAGAGAATTATTCAGGGAGGTTACTTATGACGACTCTAAACTTGATAAGTGCACCTCGTACTGTTATACAAGGTGAAGGCCAAAGTCTTTTTAGCTCTCTCCATGACTGTAAGGACAACCCACCAATGTTGTGAGTTAGAGAAGGCAGGTGAATATACGGACACAAATAAAATGACTTTAGTGGGTTGGTATAAATTTCAAGCCTTGGAAAAGCTTCAGTTGAAAGAGCAATTTATTTCCTAAAAAGGTGAACTTAGGGTACATACCTTCACTGTCAGGGTTTACATTTCTTTAGTTGAGTCTCACAGCAATAGCAGATAACTTTGAGTGTAATTCATAGCTTTTTTTTACAAAGGCAATAAAAGAGTGTTCTCCTGGGTTAGTCCAGCCTTAAACCGCATCGCTTATCCAAACTGTTTCCCAGGAAAAATTACTTTCTTGCCTGCCTTTGCCACTGTTCATGAGTGTTTATGTATTAGCCTCTGCTCTGCTATCAAGTGAATATTTTCCTGTGTTGACTTTCAGTCCAGCCACAAAATGCTGAAACTTGCAAAGTGGTATCTATGGATTCAAAATGCCAGTGTTTTCATGCAATGTAATTTGTTTTGTGTGATGAACTTACCGTAGAGGTCCAATGCCTAACACCTGTCCCAAGGACAGCACAATTCACTCAACCTGACATGAGGCCCTCTAATCCAGAGTTTAAAGATGTGCTACATCAGTCATCGCTTTTAATAAATCTGCATGACGGCAGTTAGCTGATGAGCCATTAAATGGAACAGTGTACAGATCTATTGATAAGTCCATGTCACGGGCAGTTTTCTGCTTGTCAGACTGTGTTACAGAGTGGCTTGTGTCCAGTTCTGTCACACTATGGCCATACCTGTGGAAACTCATAAGAACCTGCTGACATTTCCCTCCATTCGTTGCCCAGCCCTTTATCCTGTTCAGGGACACGGTACCTGCTCACAGTACCCTTGTATCAGTGGAGCCGAATTTTGTCCTATCAAAAATGCTTGCACAATGTCCGTGTAAAGAATACTGCCATTTTTAAGGCCCAATTAAAATGCTTTGACATTCAGGCACTTGAGATGAAGTGGCATTAAGATTAATTTCCTGCAAAACCCAGTGACATTATGCAGCTTATCAGCTTTGAGTGTGTTTGTTTGCCTAATCGCCAAAAAAGTCTGGGGCTCCAAAGCACTGGGCACTTTATAGCCACGAATCCCTCAAATAGGCTTCTTAAATATGTCGCTGTGACCTTCATACTTGAGGCAATTAAGTGGTGTTTCCTTGGGAACAAAGACCTCCGCTACTATCGTTACTGACTGCCGCGGCCACTGTGGCCGACACGTGGCTTACAAAGCACGGCATGCTGCTATCTCACTAAGCTGTGACTGTTTTGAGGAGCAGACCGGCTGAGTGAAGCGGACCATCAGCTGTCAGACAGTGACAGCTCACATTTAGGTGATATGGGCAGCCAGCGTGCGAGGCCCGGGGTTGGGATGGACAATCTAGAGGGTACCAGCCGATTCGTGCCAGAGTGGAGGCAGCCTGAGGCCTGCGGCTTGATTATGATGTTATTATGTAGAATTTTACTCAAGGACAACTCTATCAGAGCCTGTGTGTTTGCAGCACACTCCTGCAAAACGCCATAGTCCCACCCCTTTCCCTTTTAAAACAAATGCAGAGAAACCAAAGGAGATCATGACCCGCAACAGGTCCAGGATCAGTGCAGGTTGAGCTGTTGGAGCCGTCTCCTTCAGCCGACCTCTGCTCTGTGGCGTCAAAACAGCCCTTGTATTGAGCAGTCATTATCATGCTGTGTCATATGGAAGCCACCAGGACGAGTATAAATATTCATATTAAGACTGGAGGGGTTTGGCTAAGCAGCTTAAAGTTGCCTAATCCAAAGAGAACGGAGAATAAAATGTAGTCCAGGCTGTGTGACGAGCGGGGCAGGATAAATAAGCCCAGAGCCGAGCCTGTCTGAAATAGATCCGGTGCCCCCGGCTGCAGCTCGACTCAGATCCATCCTTACACCAGATGCCCCGCACTTGTGGTATCTGGGACAAAACTGGGGATAATTTAATCAGCGCTCATCGCTGAATCTCAGGGAAACGTTGTCACCGTGTGGGCGTTATCCTATCGGCACTTGCTGCGTGCATCTCGACCAAGAGTTGCAGGGCGTTGTTAGTGCAGGAGTTAGACTTTGACCCCTGTGAAACTCCCCCCACCACCACCACCACTTCGCCACGTAAATAAATGCTACATCTTTGCATGGGACAGGAAAAACAACGTGGACAGGTAAAGTAATATTGCATTTGCCACCTAAGGTATGGATTTGCTGCTCCAGGAAGTTGAGGAGGAACAACTATGCTTTCCATTAAGGCCACAGAAGATGAAATTCCTCATTTTGAAAACATACATGTTACGGATGTAGTCTCAGTGGGTGGTCTCTGTACAGCTGGGTGGCCAGGAAACATCTGTGGGCACCACCTGCTTGTGGTTATACTGTGTCCCCACTCAGCCAAACATCTGTACAGCTGTCCAACAGGCTGAGAGAAAATACAGCTTCGTCATTACTGAGCAAATAAATGGCAAAACGTAGCAGGTCTCAGAACAGAACACTAATAACAGGACGGCAGGTGTTTACAACTTGAATGTGCACAACAGCTCAAAATCTACTGAAACCAATGACTGCCTTAACATCTACTGGTACACATGTCCAGTTACACTGTACAAGCTAACAGACGTGTTTGAGATTCTCCTAAGAAGTGATGTCTGGGATTAACGTCCGAGCCCATGATCACAGCCCCCTCTGGTTCTCCACACAATTCCCATTTTAATTAAGAGGAAAGTATTTCCAACGGGGTAATGCATAGAAGACAAAGCACTTAGCCTGTCTAGCCTTAAATAAGATTTCACTTTCTGTTGCCGAAAATAAATCCATTTATTTCGTACTCCAGGGCAAGGTTTCTCAAAAAAGGACTCTACGCTGATTATGGCTGGATCGCTACACTGCCGTCAGTGTCCCTCTAAGGGTCTTTGGCCTTTTTTGAGCAGAAGAATAGGCAGTTTCCATTTTCGTGCCATGCCACAGGGTGGGACGAAAGACAGAGGAATCCTGCAGTTGCCGCCAGCAGATTAAAAACTAACACAAAACGCCTCTATCATCATTTAATTTAAGTACAACATGTTCCCCTGCTACATGCTCAGAACGATGTAAAGATATGGGTAGTGTTGGTTCCACAAAGCTTCCTCAATTCCTCTCAGGATTGCATCTGCGGTTCTTTCAGCATAGACAGCATGAGAAGCCAGTAAACAGGAGTAGACTGGAGGCCCGGTGGAGCTGGCTCTGATAGCAGGAGATGACAGGAACGCACGCATGTGCTGCGGGAAAGCCGCATGGCTTTGCGGGCCAGCAAGCCGCTGAAACCCCCCTATGATCCAAAGAGCCACGCACAGACTGCCCCCCCCCCCCCGAGCACGTCCCTCCCGCACGACAGCGAGCGCCTCTGTCGATCTCGCGTAGTGAGTCTTTTCAGACGGCACATCCAGAGGAGAGCAGCATGACTCACGCTCTGTGGAGCGGGCGATAACTGGGGCTGTCCTGGGGGGAAGGGGAGGAAGGGAGGGATGATATGCACCGCACTTTTGGGCAAAGAGACCGCCTGCTTTCGCATTTCTCCACTGACATCATCGAGTTACTGTTTACTGTACCAATTAGTACACATTACTCATAAAAACAGCCGAGGGAGGGTAATGCTGGCATTGTGCTAAGAACACTGATTTACGTTTGCGTCCAGCTTCAGTAACTTTCAACTAGTCTTGAAAAAAGTTTGCGTCTTTGTTTTAAATTTTGGTATTTTTAAAATATTGGTACGAGAGGTGCGTTTACAACCACTCTCAGGTAATTCACTTATGAAGTAGTAGAAAGCAATGTATGAAAAGGCACTGCATTGCAGGGCCATAATTAATTACACTGGTGGGATAAAGACAGAATTATTATGTAAATGGTTTATTGCAGAGCACATGGAGCAACAGAGGAGGATTGCAGTTGTGTTGCAGGTTTGCTCACCCCTCCCCCATCCAGGCTGCAGCAGCTCTTGGGTGCGCTAATTATCAATCAGCACCCCAGGAACCACTCAGATTACTTTCGGATGCTGTTAAATTTCCTCGCCAGGATGGGGATAACAAGAGATGGGCATGACTAACTAGTTACCTTTGCTTTCTCCCAGTCTTGAAGGAGAAAGCAGGAGTGTGCTTAGCTTTCCTGTGGTCTGCATAGTTCACAGGGAAGGGTTTGCCAGCTAATCCAGACACCCTCTTTTCCACCCCAGGGACTGTGTGAACCCAATGGCCAGACTCTCTGGAGTTGCAGTGCTCTCATGTAGGGCTCATATGCCCAGTGAGCTCTGCTCGTCTCTGAGCACCTGCAAACTCAGCACACACTACAGCCTCTTTCATTAGCCATTAGGGCCAGATATTGAAAGACATTAACGTAACGCAGGACTTGAAAATGTCGTTTTTCAGTCTCGGCGCTGTGTATGAGGTCAAAACACTGCTTTTAGGGTTAACGCATCTACCTAGACACCAATGGAAAAATAAATGCATTCAGACTTTCATCAGTGCATATTATAGTGAAAATTTGAAATGGTATGTAAAAGCAATAAACTTAGAAATGAGGTAGTATACAAACAGCCCCGAGGACGTAATGTGATTAACTTGCCATACGTTTATTTATAATTGATACACTTGGAGAAACTTGCAAAGACACATGTGGCTGTGGTCCTCATTTCTCTGGAGACACACAGCAGAGTGTGTTTTCACAGATACAGAATAACAACAGCCCATCGATGCTGGAGCCAATCTGCAACGTTGCCAGAATGTTAAAGGAACATTGCTGAAATGTTATTTCTATGTTGAGCAGCAATGCCAGAGTGGAAAAACATATGGCTGTGTCCCTCAGGATGACTTTCCGTGGCCAGTCTGTTGAAAACAATCCCTGTAATCACCCCCCCATCCTCAAACTGCTCCTGATGTCATGTGTACACAAAGTAGGGGGGGGTCAGCTGGCAGTGACACGTGGCGGGCAAAGCAGTGCTTTTGTGTCCCTGTGAAAACACACTCACTTTGAAATATTATATTAACACGCTTTTAAATATTATATTTAACTTTTTTCCCTGCACCTCTTTTGTTTTTTCCAAAAATGCACAATAAAAATATTCCATCTTCCCCCCCCCCAAGAACTGCACTGGTTGGTTAAACATGGAACAGCTTTGATTTAGTGTTTTCTTAATCTTTATAAAGTGTACTATTAAGCATATTTTGTCAGTTGAATATCTTTTGTTTTCACGTTTCCATCAGGGATCAACAATTTAAAGTTTGTTTGACGCCTTTAAACCTAAGTACCTGTGCTCTGTGAATCCTTCTGAAATTTCACACAGACCACTCTTGGTACCACTATTTGTTTGTTTTCACCCTGTCGCCGACATTTCTGTAGCACGCTCAGTGTGCGCTGTGAAAGTGACAATGTGAGGTGACACATCCCACCCACCCTTTCATACAGGAATCTCATTTAATCACCCTCATGTGCACACACTTTGGGGCTGGAAAATGTGAATCAGAAATGGAGGGGTTTCTGGGCCAGGGCGACCTTGGAATTTTTCTTTTTTTTCCTGTGTGTGGGTGCAGAAACCAAGGGGACTAATCAGAGAAAGGTGCAAGTGCGACCTCTGCCCTGTGTGCTGCCTGAAGGGATTGGCTACAGACACGTGCCCGTCATTGAGAAAGACCCTTGGCCCCACTGCTCAGCCCCACTTGCCAGTCAGTCTTGCCATAGGCCCACTCATCTGGTTTCAATCTCCTCTCGTCCTGGTCACGTGAGCGGGCTCCTAAGGGCTCGCGCCTGCAGAATGAATGGGCTTCGGTTGTGGGTTGCATCAGAGTTCTGGGTTTCTTCTAATGCAAGTGGGAGGTGGGAGGGTGGGGTACAAAACCATATAAGGATGGGTGGGGCCAAGAATCCACCCTCTAGGGATACAGACGGGGTAGCAGCAGAGCAGTTATGGTGCAGCTGCATTCATAAGGAATTTGTGTGTCAGGCAGTACGGCAGACTAAGAATAACAATAGCCGAAGTATCATAGGTTGTAGAATACTTCATGTAGCCCCAAGCCAGCTGTGTGTGGACTCAATATTTATGCGGTTAAGGTATTTGGTATTAAGTTGTCACAACCAAGATGCAGATCCGATTATTTTGGCACCTTGCAAAGAATGCCAGCTCTGGTAGCGTTATTTTTTTTTTTTCCATTTCCCAAAATAATACTAATATCGATGCTTCTTTTGCCCCTGATATCTCCTGCATGTTTCTGAAATGTACCTAATCTCTCACACTCCTATAGTGGAGTCAGAAGTAGGATAACACATAATGTTAGAATTATGCTCTGGGAGCTAATTCAACTCTTGTCTCAACCCTTGGAATGACATCACCATCATTGCAGCAGACCCGCTACCACGTTGCGATTGCTAAACTACCCCCCCCCCATGACCCCCTGCTTCAACTTTATCCTGTCTTAGCACACACATTGAATATAATCAAATTTAATACACACAGACTTTTCAGGAAGTAATTTGTTCTTCAGTCAACTGAAAGTTTTCTTCTCTAAAAGAGTGAATAAAAGCTCACTCTTTCTAAACATGCATGTGTCATAAAACATCTCAGTCAGGGTGAATTGGTTATACCCAAGAGAGTGGTCATCATTTAGGGTAAATTGTTGTACCTAGGTATGTAAAGAGGGTATATTTCACCTCAGTTTTAAAGAGAGCTTGGCTGTTGCAGCCGTGCTACTTGTTTGTACCAGGTTGCTAATGCTAAAGTGAGAAAACAGTTCATATTACTGTATAGCAGGTACGATTAATGCAATACTTTGAACAGATATTTTCACATTTTCATTTATCAGCTAATACTGTATGCTGGAGGTTTTGGAGTAATTTGGTTGTGGGCTGCAAAACATGCTGAAAATCTGCTGATAGAAATGAATCTAACAGTCAAGGTTGCACATTTGCAATGGAAGACAGTGACCAAGGCCACATAAATTTAAAAAATCTGCAAATCAGTGGAATGGTTATAGCGTGTCTAAAAATCCAAATGGCACCATTAAAATCAAAGAAGTGAAACCGTGAAGTTGGGCGCGCTGCAAACAGCTCGTTGTACTGTACCCCACAACGGGGTTCTCACAGCAGCATGTCTAACTACTGGGAAAAGAGACCCTTTGACTTTGCAGAAGAAACGGTGATGATTTAGCAGACGAGAATAAACCATATCACATTCTGCAAACGCAGTGCGCGGCGCTTCGCTCACGTTTTTATTTTTAGCTCAAGCAATTGAGCAGAATAATGAACATTATGTACATGTTATAAGTCCCCTGACAGCCATCGTATTTCACCCGTCGCTCTGCGGCGAGCAGCAGCAAACGGAGGGAGGGCCGGTTCCTCACCGTCCTCAATTAACTGAAAAGACGCGCCGCGACGGCGCGCCTTTCTTGCGTTTAGTTTTGCAGCCAGACTCCGACCTGCTCGGGACTGGCAGTCCTCGAATGTGTCGGCTCGCTCTGAGCAGACCGCAGGTCTGATGATGCTGAACAATGTACTGTAATGTACTGCCCGTGTGGCCGAATTTAATTTGTGGGTACAGGTGCTCAGCAGAGCATGAAGTCCTTCCCTCGCTAACGGGTACCCGCACGGAGCCGGCGGCGGCGGCACCCGCACACGGTGCCTTTTTAATGCCGTGCAGCTCCCGCGGTTTATCGCTGAGTAAAATATGAACTTGTGGTTGCGTTTTCAATTAATCATGTTATACGCACGGGTGTCCTTTGTATTTGCACGTATTTATGGCCCTCCCACGGGTGGTAAAGGACTGTCGGAGGTGTGCTCCGCAATATTAAATTACATTTAATAGAAAAGTAAAGGAACAATGCTAAGAAGGCAGGCGTTGTTTTATGTCTGCGTTGGCCGTCTGCTGTTAAAGAGCATCCATCACCACAACGTGGAAGACCAAGATGCATTTCACTTCCTCTGTTCATCCACATAGTCAGCTGTATTTTCCACCTAATGGACATAAAAAATTGCAGATTGCAGCAAAATGAGCTTGGCAGCACAAAAGCTTATTAAGTATTGATCCTCTGAGGTCAATGCTGAAATCCAACTCCAACAATGTTAAAGAAAGCTGCTAGAAGCCAACTGCAAATGGAGATTAGACCGAATAAATAAAGGGATAGAGAAATTGCTGCTTGTTTTATCTTCTTGACTGGAGATTAGGGTCTGTAGGCTGATGGATACACATGCCTCACTTGTTAGATGTTAGCAATAGAAGGTAACAGGATTGTAACCATGGGAAAATACTTCAAGTATTGCATGTACGGGCAAAACTTAGGTTGTCAAATCTGGTCTGTTTTGACTGGCCCTAAAGTCCCCACCCCATACTTTAGTCGTGGGCAAAGAATACAACTAGTGGATCATTAGCAGTTTTTTTTATTGAATGGGATAGACAATGACTAGAAGGTAATTCTGAAGGCACCGCATAATGCTCTTTCCTGCATTTTGATTGGCTGGCCCTGCCAACATTCTCTCAAAGGTTTTTGTCAAGCAGAGATCTCCTTTCAATTTCATCTTCAGCCATTTTGCCGATGTTTGTGTAAGACCTTTGTCCAGAAAATATTGATTCACAAGTTGAAAGCCTTTAACTGTTTCGTTTTTGATGGAAATTTAACCCGACCTTTTACACTGTACACACACTCCCCGTGTGCTGGGCTTTTCTTCACCTCCAGTGCACTGAAACATAAGCCTTCCGTGATGAATATTTCCTCTTTGTTTTCGGCGCTGCCTGCCAAGAAAAATATCTTAACGCTTCTCAGAGCAAGCAGCGAAAGGATGGAGAGCGGCGACCTAGCGCAGATTCTCGGAAAGTGTCGAGCACCATTTGACGAGCAGCAATAAAAGCCGCCATTTGTTTTCACAGAAAATAGAAATGAAGGACATCAATCTTAAAATATTTTTAATTTTGGACAGGATTTGAACATGTGTTTCCTTTTAATACTGCGGATTGCTGAGCCACTGCATTCAAATCATTCTGAAGTCCTCCACCGGCGTGTATACACACTCACCCACGCACATGCAGTTCCAATTAAGGACAGTGAGCGAGACGTCAGTGATGTTTTTTTTTTTTTTGGACTGGCACATCTGGAGTCGATCCTTGCAGAAACCGTCCAGTTAGGACTGACACAGCCCATAGTTTGGCCTTTACTCCTTCTGTCTGATCCTAAATTCCTTTGTCATGGGCCAGACAAAGAGGAAATGGGGCAGGATTGGTCCAACAAGGGTTGATCACACACAGCGCAAACACCAGCAGCGCCCTGCTGTTGACAACTCCTGCGACAGTACACAGACACAGGTGCTCCCAGTGTTGCATTGCATCGAAAACAGCGCCAGTATCATCGCTGCACGGTGGTTAAGAGGCAGCCTGCGGGACCAGCGCTGCTGCCTCACCGTGTTAACATCGTGAAGAATTTTAGCAGAGCGCTGGGAGGACTTTCAGCAGCTCGAATTAAACTGCTCAGTAATTAGGTGGAGCAGGCTTCTGCACAGCAGTTGTTTCAGTGCATATCTGTCCACATGCAGGGCTCTCTGCACCAACACTTTTTGTTTGGGACTCAGTTTGAAGACTACATTAGAGGTTTAGAGTGTGCAGACATTCCTCATAACTGTGCAGCTTGGGAAGGCTTCATCTCCTGCAAACCCGACTGACCTCGGGCAACTGAATGATCGGTACCAGCCTTTGCAGAAATGCCAGACGTTTTCCACCAGCTGGCGCTGGTGCCCGTTTCACGACCTTTTAAAATCACGGGTTTGAGGGCACTCTCCATAGCAGTGTCTGAGAAGTGTTGTTGTTCCAGTTAAAATGTAAATGTGGAGCGTGCATTGAAAATGATTCGTTTGTTTTTAATTAAAAGGCAGGAAGCTCTTGCTCGAATGGGGCCGGTGTGCTTTGATGGCTCAGGTCTGCCGACGTGCTTCTGGGAAAAGCTGCTTACTGTAAACAGTTGAAATTTCACAGGGACAACACAAAACCACAGGAGAGGGACCGGGCGGGAATGGCTCTGTCATTTTGCTGGGGCGTGTGCTGAGGTCTGTGAGCTGGTAGAAGAACCGTCTAGCATTAAACTGCAAGTCAGATCTCCAGGTCTGAATCACTGCCCCAAACGGGAGCATAACGAGCAGATGTAAAGTGCAGACAAATTAACCAGGTTTGTCTGGTAGGGCAGTCCTCCGGGAAAACGTTTTAATTACGTTCTTCCTCATTTTGCTGAGAGGGATCCTTCGGGGAATTACCCATGCTCTATCAAAACCATTTATTAATTTAACTTGTGGATTTTACAGCACCATCAGCTCCTCTTGACGACGTGCTCTGCGCTCAGAAGCATGAGAATTTGAAGATGTGATAATGAAGCAAACAAAGGAACACAGCGAGGAGAGAATCCAGTGTGGTGTTCTCCGTTGTGTTTCTGTTAGCCATATTTTATTCCTTCCCCTAAAGCTTCTTTTGGTTTCCCTTAGCCAACTAACTGCTTAAGACTCACAGCCCACTCATGGCATCAGAAGACCCTCCCAGACACTCGAAAATCCATCAGAGCCAATGAGAGGAGACACAAGACCCTGCTCATAATAAGTGAGCTTCTGTCAGAGCCTGCTTTTCTGTTTGGATGGCAGACTGACATTTAATATCTCCACAAGTGGCTAGCAGAAATTTCTCTGTCAGCAGAGGGACACTCAGTCGCCATAACGATGGAAAGAGGATTATGGGTCTTTTCCCTTCAAAGTGGAACTTCCAGTCATGGAAAGAAAGCGGTCAGGGAATCGTTTGGTTTTAATGAGACAGAATCATAATTATTTCCTCCCCCTCAACAACTTCTCAATTCTGAAGAGGCCAAGAGATGGGCGTGATTGTAGAAACATTTTAAAGGGTTTACTCTGTCAGAAGTGGTAATTAAAAAGCGCCAAGGCGATCCAAGTAAACAGCCCTGTCCCTAAACCGAAAGCTGGGAGGGGCCGAGGGGATGATGCAGCTGTTTGTTCACGCCGCTGTCTTTGTGCCGACACTCAGCTGAGGAATCTTAATGATGTGGTGGCACCTCAGTATCCTGAGTCCCCTAAAAGTGTGTCTGAAAAACCCCGGAGGCCCCCGATGGTAAGGCAAATCAACTCTGAGCCCGTCTCTCACCTTCATCTTCAGCGCACCCTTCATCTCTGCCTTCATCTCGGTGAAAATCAAAAATTTGCAGCTTATAAGGGCCGAAGCAGATGGCCACATGTGCCTGAGCGCTTTCCATCGCCTTTAATGTCAAGGCCCAGAGGTGGCAAATGACTTGGCGTTTTGATAATTTTTATATGCATCACCAAAGCAGATGAGAACACCCTTCAGTTCCATCGCAGCTATAGTCCCCCTCCTTTCCCCCGTCCCCACGAGTCTCTTGTGTGTTGGTGCTCTGCAGTCAAAAACACAAATACGATGAGGTCGGCAGTTGCACGAGTGTTTATTGCCCAGTCCTAGGCTGGCTTGAGTAATGCCCAGACCCCCAAATGCACACCTTGTCTGCTAGATGAACCTGTCAGTGTTGCAAGATATAAAGTTTTGCACTGAATGCAGAGGCTGAGCGATGCTGTCCGCTGTCCAAGGCCACATACATTTCTGGTGCATCATTGTGTGACTCATCCTGGATACCCGACTCCAAAAAGTATTGGGCATCATATTTCAGCCAGGACTCGCTCGGATTCCGGCGCGTGCCACGGAAGACCGACCACTGCCAGCGCACCGCGCTAACGTGTCGGCATGTTAATGTTGTCGCCACGCAAAAGCCACGTGCACATCTTCAGCCCCCCTCCACACACACGCATATGCACCACCGTTTCTCAGAGTTAGCAACTGATTTATGACGTGCCAAGCTATCCGCCCTGTCAGTCCTGCGCAGTACAATAGCACAGAATGTGTGATCGTTGTGTCCTTGTTAGGCCCGGTCTCTGTCTCGCGGCTCCTGCAAGCTTGTTTTCATTTTGTGTCATCTACAGTCGTCCGTGGGGATGCTGGGATTTTTTGAACACAGAGAAGACACTCTGATTTTGAAATTTGAAGGAACCTTCAAGTTTTTCCAGCTATTTATTTTATTATTGCTGTTTTTTAAGTAGTGGTAGCCTTCGCTTGGTAATTAATTTTTTTCTCTGTGACCAAATTCCAGGACAGGCAGCGTCGCTGACTGAAACGCACAAGTCGACTTTGGGCAATGTGAAGGATGTGGAGCCTGGTGCGCTCCACTGCTTGTACTATAATAAGACTGCAGGGTTCTGTTGGGAGGCAAATTTACTGGAGCACAACTCCCCCTAGGGCCTTTTTGCAGAAATTGGTTGCTTGCCGTGCCTGAGCCTTCGTCATCCAAGAGGCTTGGTGTCTCCTTGTACACTTGCAGCTTTCGCAGTCTGGACTGAGCCAGAGAGAACTAGGCAAAATATGACTGATGGTGGCTGATCGTAGTACTTGGGGGTGGAGGCAGGGCAGGGGAGAAACTAATTGAACGTCTGGACTGATGAGAGCCTTGAGCCCATGGCCATAAGCATAAATACCTTATCACAACGCTCCGTACATTCTCGGCGTTTATACTAGAGCGCCCCCTTAACATTGCGTTTTCCTTTCCTTCTGGTCAACCTCCCAAGGGGGAGAAGTAGGCAGCAAAAACAACACGGGAAGTACACGCTGGGGAACTTCCTGTTAGCAGGAGGTTTCACCTTACAGTGAGTCCCAGACTTGTCATACCTCAAAACAGACAGTACATCAGATGTTCCACCTCTCCTCACTGAGCACAAACCTTTTGGCTCGAGTGTATAATCTGCCACTGCCGCACTTTGTGAGGAAAAGGAGATGCATTTCAGAGCTGAAATGGAATAAGGGCAGAGGGATCGCCGTGCAGCGCTGTGCTCCGGGTAGGGTGTCTCGCTCATGGAGCTGCCCGCCTTGATAATTGTTCTTCTTGTTGTTGTGTTTAGTTGTTTCTCTGAATGTATTTATAATTTTTGTAAAGTGCGAAAGGCGCTATACAAATAAAACCTGATTATTATTGATTTCCCAGTTGCTGTTCTCATGGAAGAGGACCCACTATTGTGTGGCCCATGCCAGCATCTCCACTCCTGAGGCTCCCTGTCTATTCAAAGCAGCCAGCTTACATGTCCTGCCTTCAACAGCTGGTGCATGTTGGCGATATAAAGGCCCACAAAAGCAGGATCATTCCACACCGGAAATGCTGCCGATATCGAAGGTTCCCTGAAGGCGTCTCTGAATGTTTGTCAGGGATGTGGAACATTATTATTCAAATCCACAGTCAACCCGTTTCTCAGTGCTTTTGTTAATGTTCAGTAAGTGTGTTCAAGCAGGCTTTGAGATTCGTATTTATCACTTGATTGTTTACAAATGTGCGAGACTGTTCAGCTTATATTGTAATTGATATTGTTCTTAGCAGGCTACCATCATGCTGATGTAATTCCCTGGTTGGCTTTGCTAATCTGGGTCCCTCTTTCCTCATTGTCTGGTGTGCGTTCCCCTTTAAGACTGCATTCTTTTTAAATAAGGGCCTCGGATCATTTGTGTTGCTCTGATCTCCATCGTGCAGAGATCCTGTGTGGCTTTTTTAATACCATGGAGAGACAAGTGATTGTAAGGTTAAAACTTGTACGTGGCCCATAAAATTCGATGGCCGGCGAGGGAGTACCATCAGCCCTGCGGCAGAGCCCGGCTGTGATCACCACGGTGTTGAGGTTTTCAGTGCTCAGGCTGGGTAAAGCACAGCCCGGACTATCCGGCCTGCTCCCCAGCACTTAAGTCCCCAGTTGCTGTGGTGAATTCTAGCCTGACATTGGCGAGCACCAAGATAAATGGCTCTGCAAATACTGCATTAAAAAGTAATGAACAGGAATACCTACTGGGGGAGAAGTCTTTTGGCAGGCCAGGGTGTTATTCTGCTGAACCATGATTTTCTGCTGGACAGAGAGCGGAACGCTTCCCACACTGTGGGAAGTGAAGGACAGAGATATTTCCCCTCATTGGCCCTGTCCCCGGCCGTATTTGAGGTTTAAGGATAATTTCAGTGCTACGCAGCAAAAGCCTTTGAGCCACGGTCAAATCGACAGGTATGTCATGGAGGTTAATGTGTTCCATTTATAGCAGCAGACTGTGGTTATTGGTCATTTTACAGTAACACGATCTTTCATTATGAGCCGGTACAAGTGACTTCTCTCACCGCAACTTCCTTCAAAAAAGTCTGAAAAAGTGCGGTAGCGAACAGTGCAGATAGAGTAACAAGCTGTATGGGTGTGTGTGTTGTAGTTGTCATTGAGAACGGCCAGGTCACCAGGCAGCAGCAACCTTTTGTAACAACACTGAATATGCATTGTATTTTCAGTACATGTATTATACGTATATTTGGTTACATGTGTCGATATGAGATGATGATGATGATGATGATGATGAAGATGATGTTTTAGTGCCAAGGAATGCATTCAGTAAGTATATCAGGTGTCATCATGTTTTATGTACAGGGAAAAATGTTAAAGCAAACAGCTGTTCTGTCCTGGGAGATTCTGTTAAAATGTTTAAAATGTATGAGTTTCAGTGATACTGAATGCCATTTTATGTACTACATCGCTATGGGTGAGTTTATCCAAACAGAGCACAGTCCCTCCTATGCCTGTTGCTAATTCTCCTCAAGCAACTGAGGAAGCAGGTCTCTCTTTAGTTAAACACACTGAGGGGCCTTAACCCAAACTCCCCTCCTCATCGCCCAAATGGATCGCTCCACTCTCCTGACATGGCTCTGCTCCTCCCCAGTTCTCCTGAGCCTGGTGACGGCGCACGCCAAGACAGAGATGAAGCGGGTGGTGGGGGACAACACCACGCTGCCCTGCTACCACCAGCTGTGGCGCGCCGACGCCCAGGCGCTGGACATCGAATGGCTTCTGCAGAAGCCTGATGCCATACAGGGGGTGGTGAGCACGCTTCTTGCCTGGTCTTTCCGCTCTTCATCGGCGGTCTGCACATGTAGCAGCCACGCCATCTGCACAGGAAGTCACGATGCCACAGCCACACCCCGTCCCCACATTCCAAGACATAACAGATTTAGCAGCAAAATGAACAGACTCATCATTTCGAATAAAGTATTTTTTGTGTGAAAGATGGTCCCATAGACAGTCCATGTGCTTGTTAACTAACCTGGAGAATTCCTGTTAAGATCAGCATAATTATATGAATCATTTCATTTAAGTTTTGCTAAGAACCTATATGTAACATTGTGACATGCATGGATTTCACTATAAAGTAGGCAGAAAGCACTTCCCAAATAATACAGCTTTACAAGGACCGAAGACCATTATTAAAAGCCGTTCAGTACCAAAGAGATTTGTTGATTATTTTTTTCTAGGAGGCAACAAGCAAACAAAACCAGTGGTGCTCACACATGTAAGGCTTTGATCATTTTTTAAGTGATCGAGCATTGCATGTATTATTTAATCGAGAGGTAGCACTGAAGGCGCAGTTAATTAAAATCAAACACGTGAAAATTTGATTAGAAGCAGGGCTGCATCCATGGTGGCACCGATACGTTGTTCTTTTGTTCCTGGGAGAGCTGCGCTTGTGAAATCTCGGGCTCCAACGCAACACTGCAGCTGCGCGTGTGCGTGAGCAGATGGCCTCTGGAGACAGGACAGGGGGGCGGGGGAGATGCTACCCGTTGAGAGCTCCTGTAGGCAGGAGAGGAGGAGTACGCAGTGGAAAAGCTCCTTGCTGGGGCTGATCAGACGAAACCTCATGATTGTACTTATCAGCACCCGCAACCACTCGCGCAGGTTCACGTTTCTGCCCTCGCAAGCTCCTCCCATTCATGGTCCTTTTAATTAATTAATTAATTAATTAATTAATCCATAACAGAACCGGAAAACAGATGAACATGGTCCCTCGTTACGCCAGAGTTTTCTTTTTTTTTTTTTTTACTTTACATGAAAAGGCGCGGAGCGAGCCGACTGACAGGCGCGCACACGCGTTAATACATACGTGCAGATGCACACAGACGCAACGATGTCACCTCTAACAAGGATACAAGTGTTAGCGCACACCCGTGGCAGCCACACTGACACAGTTAGTGGCGGCGTGCTAGTCATGCTCCATCAGTGCAGGATGGGAGGTTTGTAAAAGAAGACGGGGTGGAAAAAGCTGACCCAGAATGCCCCATGTTCTGTAGCACTGGGCTTTAGTGAGGTCACCTCAGCAGGTCCTCGGTGACCGGAGGAGGTGCGACGCCAAGCTGAACATTGATTAGCCTCTATTCTTTGTGACATGAAAAGGAAGGCCTCACAGTCGCAAACCCATTGGGGGGGGGGGCTTGTATTCCAGAGCATGGCTGTTAAATTGCTATCTCCCCCCTACCCCACTTGTCAGGTGATCACCTACTCAGCAGGAAAAGTGTACAACCCGAATGAGAATGAGGAGGGCCGTTGGTCATTTGCTGGTGACTACCTGAAGGGCGACGCCTCCCTGCTCATAGGGGACCTGGCGCTCTCTGACACGGGCGAATACACCTGCAAGGTCAAGAACGGCGGCAAGTACTACTGGAACACGGTCATCCTCCAAGTTCTGGGTGAGCTTCTTCTACATACTGCTTCTTAGTGCCGTGGAACTAACTTTCATGTACAAGAAAGCGGTCTTTCAGTTACGCCTCTACAATAAATCTAGCATTTTTTAAATTCAGTTTTTTCCCTTAAGAGAGTACGTTTTTAAAGTCATTAAGACTATTTCTCTGGAAAATTCGGTCAAGTGTTGAGGGCAGAGACTAATATTCCATAAGTTTCCCTGCAGAGCCGCATTCGAGTAGATGCTGAGCATTAAGAGGCCGCAGTGGGAATAATTGCATACATACAGCTCAAACAAGAGGTCTTTTCTTGTTTTCAGTTTTATTTTCTTATACTTCGTCGTATATATTAGCGAGTCTTTATTCCTACAAATTGGCCTCAGCAGCGTTGTCAGACTTTTCAGCTGTGAGCATCCTTTTTTTGATCCCAGGGATAACGGCATGGCCTGCGCAGGTCAAGGGGAAACAAGCGTGGGACTGCAGTGTACTTTAGGTGGGGTGGTCATTTCATTAGCTACCTCCCAAAATTGTACCTCTGAGTGGCCGTTAAAAGCCTGAGTTGTCATGTTTTTTATTGCAGAGTTCGTAGAGCTCCAGAACCTCTGAAGTGCAACAGCAAGAGTGGTTTCTCACTTCTGTTCCCCAGGAATACGTGTGTGTTCTGCTCTGAAAAGCAACTGTGTTTAGGTGTTTTTTCCCCAGCTAGAAGGCACCTGAAGCTCAGAGAAGTTTGTGGAGCCGCGTTCGCACAGACCCCGTGTCGTACAATCAATAATGGCACTGTAATAGTCAGCAAAAAAGTGTTCAATCCCCTAAATTGCATCAGCTGTTCTGGGCGAACAAAGCGGTGACAAGGCACAATGTCTGTTTCTCCGCAGTGAAGCCCTCGAAGCCACAGTGCAGGATGGAAGGGCGGCCGGTGGAGGGCAGCGACGTGAAGCTGAGCTGCAGGTCGGCCGATGGCTCTGAGCCCATCCGGTACAAGTGGGAGAGGGTGCTGGAGAAGGGCAAAAGCGTGGGCAAGCTTCCACCCCTCGCCCTCATAGGTGAGGCATCTCTCTGTGCTGGCCTCGCCTTCCCGTCTGCAGGCAGGCACCCTGGCGGTTAAGGGACCAGGCTGGTAGCCAGCAGCCTCCTCTGGAACGGAACCAGAACCAGCGCAGTGAAACAACTATGTTAACGAGAAGGAAAAACTGTGGCTGTAAGCAGTGCAATTTGTGGCTGATAATCTTTGCTAAGTAAGTAAGAGAAATAACATTACATATATTTGCACATGGCGGCACGGTGGCGTGGTGGCTAGCACTGTCGCCGTGCACCTCCAGGCCTGGGGTTCAATTCCCGCCTTGGGTCTGTGT
>JABJVR010039011.1:0-22358 GCA_025773905.1 Chitala chitala
GCCGCTGTCACCCTATCGGGTATGTCCTTGGTGAGCCATTGAGCTTACAGATGGATGTGCTTTGAGCTTGTGTTAATGGTAGCTGGTGTGTGTGTCCAAGCCTGTGCTCTGCTCTGTGTGTGTGTGTGGCGGAACAGCACTTTATTGTGAATTACAAGGCAGTAATTGTGCAGGCCTGACTGTTCTGCTGCAGTACTGGTCTGATTGATGGTCCTGTGCTGCACTAGAGGTGAGGGGGGGGGGGCATGTTTGAGGGAGGATAGACAAAGGGTTGGTGGAGGTGAAGGATGCTGAATTTGCACCAGGATTGGCTCTTTTTCGGGGTGGGAGCAGGCTGACCACTTGGAAGGTCGATTCAGCATATGCAGCATCTGCTTCACTACCTTAACGTGCCTGGATTTCCTCTTACAGCTCCGTGTGGTCTCTTGCTCCCTCATTTCCCATCTAAATAGTTAGCATTTAACTATGGATGGACCATAATTATCAACACTCAGCCATTCCACAGTAGTTCGTCTACCTCTTGTCCTTGGCTTGCCTGCCTGTCCTGCTGCTTTGCTGGAAGCTACACAAATTTAAATGAATTTTTACGGGTCATTAGGAAGCGCGTGTTCTCCTGTGTTCACCGGCATTTCTCTACAGTGTTCCCTTATGGGCTTCTAACGATCTCCCTGCAAACCATGTGCTGTCCTCTTCCTCATTTGAAATTTAATGTCCGAGTGATTAAATGTACCGAATTTACACCATGAACAATGTGAGTGATTTGAGTAGCTGTGCTTTATAACGGGTAATGTATCTGTGGGTGTGACTGTATAAAAAAAACCTTCTAAAAAGATTATCATAGACTGCTTTAGGTATTATCCTGCATGGTCTTCCCCTGAGGCCAGACCTGGTGGCAGGAGGGATCTGCTACATTCAGACCCCCCACCAAGCTTATCTCCCTCTCACCCCTCTCTCTGTCTCATGCACACACAAAGTAGGTTGTATTTTGAGCCTTAGAGCCCGCGCTGCTATGAAGTCAGCCAGCTTGGTGTTACTTGGCTTCTGAGAGATATTGGGAGGTCTCTTACTGTAGGTCATGGGAACGTGAGAGAGAGCAGAGTGTGATTTCTGTGTGAGATGTTTTATGAGGCTCCTGAGGATGAGGAGGGTTCTTTTGAGATAGGGTGACGAGCAGACTTTTTCCCAGAGGTTTGTGCTACCTGCAGGGAAGGGTCATGCCTACGTGCTAACATGATTAGGTAGGATTAGGGAGTGACTGCAGGATGAAAGCAGACCGTCCAATTAAGCATACCCACCCACCAGCACTGCAGCTGCGTGCCTCTGCTGACCCATCCCACTGCTGCCACCATTGGTCTTCATCATTGCTTCTTTCATCATTCATCCTTTAGTGCTGGCAGCAGAGATTACAAAAAGATTGAAGATAATGTTGGGGTGGGTGGTTTGTATTATACAAAGTATGACAGGGTGTTCTGTAGCCTGTGTATGTGCAGAGATTGAGTGAATGACTGGCTGACCCCTGATCTCAGGATTTCCCTTCAAAGACTGCTTTGGGGGCCCCTTTGGAGCTGTGCCACCACTGTGCTAAGACATTAATTTCTGCCCTGCTGTTCTAGCTCAGCAACCCATTCAGCCAATCAAGAATGCCCTTGGTGTGTGTGTGTGTGTGTGTGTGTGTGTGTGTGTGTGTGTGTGTGTGTGTGTGCTGTTTATACCCTCTGCTTCGGTGACCACCGTTCTCTTGTACAGCACAGACTACAAACCTCAGCTTTTGATCAAAATATCTATTCACTCAGCACGAATGAACACACTTTTTAGAGTCTTCAGTCAGTTATTTTATTCTTCATAAGATGCACATTTACAACCACTTTGTTTTTTTTTTTTTCCTCTTCAACTCAGATTTGATAAAAGGGCAAAAAAGAAAATTATTGCTAGACTCCTTGTAGTGTCTCTATATTTTCAAATCAGTATTATAAAGTAAAATCCTATCGCTGATGTTCTATATCAGCTTTCCCACAGGCAGGGTTTTAATATTGATACTGATGAACAGTTATTACTGTTATTACAAGCGTGTACATCTGCACAGCCTGTAGGCGCAGCAGCAGGACTCGAGTGCACCCTCATCCCAAGATTGAATAGTCATTCTCTTTTAAGCGAGTCTTCATTCTTCCTCCGCTTCTTAGTCACGAATTATCTGATTGGGCCCCTGAATCAGTTCAGTTAGATATCCAACCAAACAGCCCCTCAGTAATGACCTGTTTGTTACAGCCCCACATTAGTTCAGTTAGACATCTAACCAGACATGTGTTCACCCAGAATAACTGTGGTGCTGAATGCTTTCGGAGTAGCATGACTTGTGGTAATGTCTTATTGTTAAACCTGTTGAGTTGTACTCTTACTGGGACTTCCACGATTCATCGATATGCCGTTGAAACACAGTTTGTGACCATACAACACTCACACTGATGTCTTTGTGTAAGTATCGATTTCAACAATGTCATTTTAATCTCTATGACAGTATTGTACTCTAGTCCTGGGAATTTTAAAATACTTAGGTAACATGAAAAAAGTCCAATGTAGTTTTAGGTGCTAACATTGACCTCTGAAAACTCATATTTATCTGAAATCTGTTTTAAACATTTAAACAACTTTTGCCATTAAAAAAATTTTTTTTTTTTTTTTACATATATGTCATTGTACAGAAATGGTTTAATATGACTTAACTGCTTCAAATTTCTTTTACCCTAACTGTTACATTAGATGCACTCATCTTGCAATGTACCCAAATGAATTCAATGAAATATAACTGGAAACTGTGTCTCATTTCTTAGCAGTTACTTGTTAATTGGCACTTGTTGATTACCTGACGAGGCAGTAAACCTGTGGCTTTCAGATCTTCCTCCTGATTTATTGTGGGAGTTCTCTCAGTTTGTCGTAGGACGTCCAATTCAAGCAGTTAGTGCATAGTAACAGAGACCTGTGTGGGATTATGTATTAACCAATGTATTTGTTTATTCAGTGCAAATGTGTACACCTGAGTATTTGCACACACAGAGGCTCAGTGCTGTGTCTCTCAGTCCTCACTGCACCAGTGAGGCAGATGGACGCGTGAACCGGAATGATTTCGTTCCCAGCATCCTTGGCTCCCTGGGGCTGGCCTAATCGTATCGCAGCACCACAGCTGTTTGCACGGCATCTGTAAACTGGCAGTTTCCCCACTGCTTTTTGTGTGTGTGTGCTTGCATGCGTGCACGCATGATTGTGTGCGTCTTGTTTGCGTAGGACTGTCCCCGCTTGCCTGTATTCTTGCCATACTCAGGCACCCTAGAGACAACACTGATGGATGCACCTGTGGCAGAGTCCCATTCCAGCTAAGGTGGTGTGTTGCTGAAATAGCTAGACTGCCACATTTGGCTCCTAAAGGTGGAAATTGTGCAATGGAACATTTAAAGAGAAGGTTCATTGAGCATCACATGGAACTGAGGTAAACCTGCCCTTGCTTGGATGGCCTGGTAGACAGCCCCGAAAAGGCTATTGTGTCTTCACCAGCTCAGAGGTCTTGTTTTTCCAGGATATCAGCAGTGTGGTTGTCATCAGTGTCCTGGCAGATGTTATCTTTGCCTAAGGAAACTTGCACTGTTTTACATTTTGCCATTTTGCACATCTGGGCATCTATGAAAGTGCCTCATTCGGGACTTGCTGTGTGGAACTTTCTCGGCATCCTGAAGTTCTACTGCAGGGCAGTCAGTGTTTAAATTTCCTGTAGGCCCATGGTTTCTGACCTTTATGACAATGCAGACCTTTTTTTGGATAAATGTTTTGTGACTGGCCCATCCTCATATCTGCATTAAACACACAAAGGCAAGACAGCATGTTCTCAAAACTAAAGATTTCCACATCCCACGGTATCCAGGTTTTCTGTTTGTACGACCAGCAGCGTTCCTGTGCTGGCAACCTGAAATGTCCTTGTAAATATTTAAAATTGTGATCCCAAATTACTACAAATATTACATTATGGTTTTTTGAGGATACAAATTTCAGTTTCTGTTAGGTGGACCACATTTGCATTTAAACATAGTATATCATTGACATGTTTCCACTGTAACCAGTGTAAAAACTTCCCAAGTATTGTTTTAAAAGGGCAAATTTATCTTAATAATGGTACACTCATGACCCCCGTGGGACTGTGTTGTGACCCCGAGGTTGAGAACCGCAGCTCCCGGCTGTTGGCAGCTAATACGTCAGGGCACTTTTATCTACAGTCTACTGATTGCTTCATCTTTCTACACCTGATTTGCCCAATGGCCTAAAGGTTGTTTTACATACAGTAGTTACGGCTTGCTGAAACGAAGTCCTCTGACAGGGTGTACAGTGTATGTGCTCCACCACAAACAGAATTAATTCTCACGCTTTTTTTTTTCCAGATGCAGCATGAATGACGTTTTGCTGATCGTGTGAACAGTCTTAAAACGTTGACTAGGCTTGATGTTCGCTGTGTGTACGGGGAATGTTTCCACCTCGGAAAGGAAGACGCTGAGGTACTCTGATGTCCCCATTCAGGGTGGCTTTCTGCAACCTTTATGGCAGGAGTTTGGGTCCCACAGTTGAGAGGTTTGCATATGATGTAGTAAGTCCCTCTCAATTTTCATGAGCATGTTGCAGCCTGGCTTCTCGTTGGTAATTAGTGTTGTCATTGTTATGTAGGCAGGAAACGAGCACAATTCTTGAAACCCCAAGGCACAAAAGACTAAACGTTTTCACAGTATGGAATCTGTATTGAGCACAAATGGATCTGTTAAGTGTGCTGGGTCATTCCTGGGTCATGTTGCTGTTTACTGCCTTTTTTATGCACAAATTATAGCCGATTGGGCAGTGGACCTCATCTATTTTGCTAGGATATGCAGGGAACACAAATTTTATTTAGACCCCCCCCCCCCAAAAGAACATGAAACCCAGTCAAATATAGAGAGAGAAACTCATAAATACATCTTGGTTCAAAATGGAAGAATTAATTTACTGACGTGTTGGTGCATAACTTTTTGCATATTCCTTTATCATTACTTTCACCCACTTGGAAGTAACCCATTGCTGGTTCAGCTGGGTGTAGCGTTAACCAGTTGGGCACTGCTAAACGTGTCCATTTTTCTGGGATATAGGAATGGATAGTGCTACTATAGCACTAGTAAACACCAGACTAACATGGACATGCTTCTATTCACTGGATTAGTATGCATGCAGACCTCAGATATGTGCTTGTTTTTGGTTTTAGGAGACTTGATCTGCAGCATGAAAGACAGCTCTGAACCACAGGGTTTGGCACAGTGCTGCTTCCAGTGAAGCGCTGCAATGTAAAAACCTCTTATGAGCTCTGCTTGTTTGTGATCTCGTGTTTTAACAGCAGCAGAGGAATTTTTACAGTCATCGCAGAATGGCATACGCATTCGTGCTCGCATTCGTGCACGCTGCTCTCAGGAAACTCAAACGCATACAAACTTGTTTGTTATAGCTGCAAACGTGGATATACAAGCCGTGCTGGCTACGTAAACGCAAGTAATTGCGCTGTTGCTTTTAGAGGTGTTTACTCACAGGCAGGTAGCGCATGCACACACATGTCCTGAGTGTAAGGTGAGCTGTTGACTGTTTACACGCGGTCTGTGCTGCAGATAAGGCCGCTGGTATCTGCTGTGATCACGTGTTGAAGGAGACGGGGGTGGGCTGAAGAACTGAGACAGCTGAGCTCTGTTTGCTGGAAACTGTTGTGTGTTTGCACCTGTACATCTGTGCACTTTCAGATATGTACACACAGTTAAACAGTTTGTGATTTGGACGCTGACTCAAAGAGCTGCTGGGTGTGTTTTCAGCTGTCAGTTCAGTAGAAATTTGTTACTAGCCTAAGAAACTGAAGTGTAGCAGTGTGTGTTTCACCCTTTGCCCAGTTCTGTGGTGAAGTATATTAGCTTTCTCAGCAGAGATGCCGCCCCCCCACAGCCTAGTGTCCCTATCCAGCACATACCACAGGGATGCCCCCCCAACAGTCTAGTGTCCCAATCCAGTGCATACCACAGGGATGCCCCGCCAACAGCCTAGTGTCCCAATCCAGTACATACCACAGTGTCTTAATTGTGTGCCCAGGGCTTATAACACTGTGGGTTGTAATTCTTCCTTGGTTGCCCAAGTGTGCTGTTTTCCATGTGTTTGTGAGCAAGCTTCAAATGTCAGAAGGTTTCTTTTTTGCTTTACTGATTTTGTTTCAGACCAGCTAGCCATTTTTCCCATATAGGGAAATCCATCTTAGCTTTAGCTTAGCTTGACAGTCTTTATATGTCCCTGGGTTTGGGACACTTTGAGGTTTTTACTTCAGAGGTACTGGGCATTCTCTCCAATGATTCTTCTATGAACACCTTACCCCCCCCCCCCTCCGTCTACCTTCATTTAAGTTCTCTTTTCTGCCTTTTTTACAAAGGTACTTTGTGACTCTTAACATGGAATGGTTTTGGGAAAGGAAAAGAAAATGATCTTCAGCAGTTTCTCCAAGGAGGTTTGTCTGGTATTTTTTTTTTTTTCTTCCCCTGGCTTTTTGAAGCAGATGAATGCGTTTGGCTGCTTGTTGGCACTGCTGCAGTGGTGGTTTAATTGGCGCAGTGCTCCCTCTGTGGGCACAGCACTCTCAGAATTATGCAGCCGTACGTGGCAGAACCTCAGTCCTGTGTTGAGTGGTATGATCTTGCGGTGTGGGGTTCCCTTCACAGGTGGGAGCCGTCATTCTGTAATGCATTTCTTGTTTATGGTTGTGTGTAGTGGAGATAAAGGCAATGCTCCAGCTGAGCTTGTAGTTAACCCTCAGAGGAGTGGAGCTTGCTCTGTTTGTCTGTCTCTTCATCTGTCCGACTGTCTGTCCCTGCTTGTCTGTGATACAGGTACATGTTCATGATTCTTTGTTGGCCTTCTTCACTTATCACTGCCCTGTGTTGGATAAATGTATAGTTCTGAGTAGTGTGCTCGGCTCTGTCCAAGAGCAGGTAGTAAAAGTTGTTCAGATAATATCAGGTTTTGTAAAATTGTGTTCTGTGTATATGAACATGGAGAAACGGAGCCAGAATTCAGTTTCATTTGTTATTGCTCACAGTCCTTGGTACCAGCCCTGTAGAACTTTTGTAAACAACCTTGGAAAACACACTGAACTGAAGATCTATTAGTTGACGATAAGAACGGTGATGTGAAAGGGCAGAATGTTATTGAGAGAAATTTATGGAAACTCAGGTCTCAGTGAGTAAATTCAAGTTTCAGATGTAAATCTGTGGAAGCTGTTGCTTACTTGGAGTCTGCTGGTGTAGGAGTTGTGCATCCATGATAGGCGTGTTGTACATCGGTGTAGTACCTGTGCATCCATGATAGGCGTGTTGTACGTCGGTGTAGTACCTGTGCATCCATGATAGGCGTGTTGTACGTCGGTGTAGTACCTGTGCATCCATGATAGGCGTGTAGTACGTCGGTGTAGTACCTGTGCATCCATGATAGGCGTGTTGTACGTCGGTGTGGTATCTGTGCATCCATGATAGGCGTGTTGTCTGCCGGCATAGGAGTTGTGTGTCCGTGGCCAGCATGTTACAATCTTTAGAAAAGCTTTTCCCGCAAACCTGGCCTTGAGACATGTTGCGGACAAATGATAGATGGGTTGGTTTCTGCTGGAAGATATTGATTTTTTATTTTTTTTTGTTTTTGGTCATTGTATGTGTTGGAGTTAAAATGTGATATATTTCTGTAAAAGTCCATAAGATATTGTATTACATGTGTGTTATTTGCTTGGCTACTGGTGGAGGAAGACGATTTTTTTTTCTTTCCTTTCTGAGATCACTGCTCGACCTCTGTGTCATTAAAGTATTGATAGAATAGCATTTCACCATCTTGTGGTATCGTACACCACAAATGACTCTGTAGCATGTATTCCTAAGTAGTATAGCCAGTGAGATACGCTGGAGTGTGGGGTTACTGCTAAAGGCTGCACACAGCAATAATTTACCTTCTGATGAAATATCTTTTGTGGTGTACATTTACTACCATGCGTGGCAAGTGGTTAGTGATGCACAATGCATACAGCAAACATTAATCATTGTGTTCTGTGCATGACAAACACTTTAGACATGCATGTCATGTACAATAAATACTCCGTATGGGGTGTCAGAGGTTTTCTTCAGCTTGCATTATGTGATAGATGAGCACTTAACTTTGGGTGTTGTGTCAGAGGAATACTGGCTTTGCACAGCATGTCAAATTAACACTTGTTCCTTTGTACTATGTTGAACGCATGCTTTACTCTTCATATCACGTTGCTGAACACTTATCACTGTCCTGTGTTGGATAAATTGGTAGGTCTGAGTAGTGTGCTTAGTGAATGCTTAGCTTTGCATACTGTTGCGTGAACATGGTAGGTATGACGTGTCAGACAGATGTTTGGGAAACCGTATAGAGAGAGTTGGCTGTTTACTGAGCCCTTTATTGGCCCAGTCATAGCAGATGAAGTCTTGCTGGGGTGCTCTGTAGCATGCGGATTGGTCTCCTTTTCCGTTTAACTGGTCCCTCCTATTTACAGAATTTCCACTGTAGATGTGTCCAGTCTCTACCAAAACTAACATGGCCCATGAGCTACTCCCGCTTCAACTTCTCATCTATGCTCCTCCCCCACACCGTTGTTTTTTGCCCTAACCTTATTCTATGCTGATTTAATCATTAATTTTTTTTTTTACTGAACAGAGCTCTGTTAGAACCACACTCTATTCGGTCTTTGCCTTATGTGGTGTTACTTCCTGTTCGTTTTATATTGCAGTCACTGTTTTCAGCTGATAAACGAGTTTCCCTTGTGACTTATAAGGTTACAGCAAAAACTGATTGCATATTTTTCATTTATTTTTTGCTCTGAGGTAATTGTACCCAGTCCTTAGTGGCTAAGAAGTGCTCTTCTCCATATGCTCATGTTTTAACACCACAAACTCATGTCTTGAGGGTTGAAGACGTGTTTCCAGTTTATATTTCCAGGATTCTGAAGATTTTAAAGTATTCTTACCCCTCTGACTTCTTAGGGAGGTGGGGGGGAGGTGGACTTATTAAAATGACAGCCCAGGCTGAGAGTGTTGTCAGCGTTTGGCACGAGGAGTGTTCAGAAAGCTTTTAGATAGGATGGATTTCTGGGATCGGTTTTCTGTTTCTTGCATGCAAGCTTCCCTCAAACAGGATGCGTCATTGAGAGAGAAAAACATCTGTAGGCTTGGGAGGCAGTTGGTAGCAGTGTGTTGGCAGGGTGTGTTTGCTGCTAGCTGTTAGTCACTTCTGAGTTTGGGGTGGTCTTGATCTTGCAAAGCGCTAAAGTGTCTATTTTGTGAGACTTCCCTCTTTATGCAACAGCTGAGCCTCTATCAAAGTCCTCAATTAGCTTTGCATAAACAGAAACGTTCTAGCACCTTTGAGATGTATACTAGGGCTTCCAAATGGATTTTACTAGTAACGTGTTGCAGCTTGGAAGAGGTGCTCAGATGTTCTGGGTTTGTCTCGAGTCGCTCTGGTCCTTTCCTTAGTGACGATGCTCTTATGACGTGAGTTGTTGGCTTTGTCCCTTACCACTGAGGGACAAATGAACTATGAAGTGCCACCTGACACGGGTGATGCATCACCATGAGAGCAATACCTCGTTGCTGTGACGACTCAACGCAACTGAAAAATCCGAGAACACGCACACTTACCTACTCAAACACATGCCAGAAAAACCGTTCATAGTAATGTGCGTACAAGACTAACTCTGGGTCATTTTCTCTCATCTGTCATTTGCGTTTGTGGAAGTAGTGCTGTGATATGGAGCAGCTCTCATTCAAGCCTTTTTGCACAAGCTGTTTTTATGAATGCAAAGAGGGTCTCTGCTTTGTAATTAGCGTCTCGCTGTTGAGATCGCTGGGTGATAAAATGAATTATCAAGTTTTTTTTTCAATGGCAGTAATAGCTATAGGCATAGTGTTTGGTAAAATGTGTTGTTCCTTAAGCTAAAATAAATGATGCTTGTTAGCCTTTCATGCAGTACGCATGCATTTATCCTAATGTCAGCACAACAGCCAGTTGCACTGCATGTTGCAGTTTTAACCCTCACCATGAAATTACGCTGTAAACATTTACAATGTAAAAAAAAAAAAAAAAATGCTGAAGAGAGGGAACATATTCAAAAGTTTGGAAGTGGTTTGAATATCGTACGTCAGACCGGACCCAGTATGCAAAATATTTAGTGCTGTCAGAAATTTGCATTTGCAGTCTTCTATTTGCAGTATTTAAAAGTACATTCGCACACTTAATCTACCGAGTGCAGTTTTTATTGGAAACTTAATTTTTTGTTTTCATTCTTTAATGTTGTTTGTATATAGCTTTATATTGATTAATTTTAAGCAATAAAGAACGTTTGTTTGTTCACTCTAAGAGTAAGACAGATGATTTTTAAAACCAGAATATTAATATGAAATTCTGTATCTCGACAAATGTTGAGAGAGATCGATACAGGAAAAATGCAATGATAATATTTTTTGGCTATATACCGTAACATCAGACAGTCCAGGAGTACAAGCTCGTTGAATATCATGTTGAGATGGAGTTTTAGCATTGTGGTGCTTATGAGAATTTAGCCATAGTTACGTTAGGTGACCTGTGAAGGCTCTTTCTCTGTGTAAGATTCTTGTCGCCTCCTCTATGAGTTCGCTACTGGCAGATGGAAAGGCTGTTGTTGAGATCAAAGCCAGCCTGTGGAGACAGGCTGTGAAACACAAAGGCCTGTGCAGGCTTGGAGCAGCGCAGGTGACAGACACCAGGAGGGGGAAGTGGGACGGACAGTTATCTGTCACACATGTCATGTCTTCATCCCACATTGAAAGCAGCACAATCCTGTCCAGACCCTCGAGTCTCCTGCTAAGGTGACCTGTTTTGTTGTCAACGTGTTGGATGAGTAGGGAAAGCCCGGGCTCTCTATGGGCTGGCACTGTGACGGCCTTTGTTTTGCTCCTGGGTGATGCTGCTTTATGTACCGCTGTGACCGGTGCTTTTTATTTTGAGTCCAGCACAGGGAAGCACCTGTCAAGCCCCATTTGCATTGTTCAGCAGCGATCTCTGCAACCTGTTGTGATCTGGACCAGGTTCATAATCCAGCACACAAAAGCCGATCTCCTGGACTGCTCTCACACAGACTCAAGCCTGGTGAGAACCCAGATGAGCCTTGAATCTTCTGCCTGTACCACCCGCTGTGTGTCTTTTGGGGGTTGGCGTGAGATTTTCACAGATCCATCTCGTGGCAAAGCCTGTCTTTCCTTTTTTTCCTCAAAGTGACAAGATCTGAAGGTGATTTACAGCGGTGACTACCAGGTGATATTTCTTTTGCATTGCTGTTGAACTGAAGTTAATGGGGCACATTCTCCAAAGCCCTCACAGTCCCCTCTTCCAGTTCCGCTCAGTACAGGCACTGATGTGCTTCTTAAGTCTGACTCTCAGCAGCACTTAAGCTGTAACAGGTGACATGACTTCAAGTACGATACCTCCACTTTCATGTCCCTCTCAGCTGTAGGCACAGTGGAGTTCAACCAGGTTACCTACAAGGTGTGCCCCTCCATCCACCTAGTGAATTATTCTCTTGATAGTTCAGACTTTCCAAAGAAAAGATTCTGAAAGGTTTTTTGTGTGCCAAAGGGTCAGATGTTCCTGGAAGTGGGGCTATAGTCTAACAGCAGATTTCTTGCACAAAAAAATGACTGCCAGACAAAGGAAGCTCTCCATCAGCTCTTTGACATAGCGAGTGTCCCTTTGGCTAATGTATACAGTTTATCTAAGGCACTGTTGCACATTCTGTGTAATATTTTATGCTCAAAGTTGAATGTCTCACTTAGCATGCAGACTTGCTATAACAGCTGAGGACCCGGTACAAGTTCAAATGTAAACTGGTGGCACAAAACCATCCCACATTGAAAGCAGCGCAATCCTGTCCAGACCCTCGAGTCACCTGGGCTTGAAAGCAGTGGCACAAAATGTTGGCTCCATCACATCAACCAATGTGGCTCAGTTACAGGCCAGTTACGCACCTGCATGCTATGAACGACATTCCACCTGTCACTTTGCTACAACTGTTCCACCTGACCTGTAGTTAGTTTGTGGCTGTTTTGGAAAGCTGCAGCCCTGGAAAAAAAAAAAGGTACATCCTTTGAAAAAGGTACATCCAACACCTTTCGTAGTACTAGGCTAAAAATGAAAATGTCAGTTATACCTTAAATGGGATAAACCAGAGTCCTGTGTTTTAGCTGGGTTTCATAGGTGTGTAATGATCACGTAATTTTTGGTGTCAGCATCGTGAGCATAATGCTGCGTTGTTGCACTCTCCCCCTACAGAGAAATCATACTTGGGCCTATAGTGCGGTGCAGCATCCCTGAACCCTCTTTAATGAGGTGGAGCCCAGCTAGTGCATTTGCTGTTTAGCATCTGTTATTGTGATTTAGCCTGTTTACGGTTCACCGTAACATTAAAAACAGTAACATTTTGTACCCTTTTGGGGCATTTAAGATAAAAAGTACCGACAGAATGTTTTTGCAATTGTTTAGAAATGAGCAAGTAAGAAACTCCATACATAAGACATAAATTGTTGTTTTCATGGATATGATCCTGTGTTTTATACACAGAAAATGTATGTGGTAATTCACCATCTTTGAATCTTCATCATTGTTACACATCTGGTTGAAGAAGTGTGTGTGAGGTAGGTAGGCACTGCAGTGCGTGAGGTAGGTAGGCACTGCAGTGTGTGAGGTTGTACAGGGACTCAACTGTGGCTAAAGGGGTTTTTCTGGGGCTTCTTCTGATTGATGATGGTGTGTAGCTGATTGGGTTGTCTGCATGTGCGTGACACCGTGTTGAGGTCTCACACTCGTACTCGCTCTGCTTCACTCCTTCTGTCCTGCAGGAGCGTCCCCTGAGCCCTTTACCTCCCTCTGGTTCTCCGTGGAGCCCGTGGATGTGGTGGCAGTCCGGGGTGCCCCCGCCCTGCTGAACTGCTCAGCCCACAGCGACTCCACTGCCCCGCTGCACGTGAAATGGAAGAAGGACGGCACGTTCCTGAACCCGGCCGCGGACGAGCGCCGGCAGGTGCTCGCTGACGGCTCCCTGCTCATCTCCAGCGTGGTGCACACGAAACACAACAAGCCAGACGAGGGAGTCTACCAGTGTGTGGCCTCCATCGACAATCTGGGATCCGTCGGCAGCCGCACCGCACGTCTCACTGTTGCTGGTGAGATCACTGCCTCCCCCGTGCTTACTGGTGGGGGTGGGGGTGGGGGGGGGGTAGATACCTTGTTTAAACTGGGCTATCATTTTTGCTTTGATGTAGAGGACTAGATACGTACACCTACAAGAGCAATTCAGTGATGCAGTACTGTAAAAGTGACTTTCAGTGTATCAGATACCTGCCATGAATATAACTGTAAGGACCTATTGTTGTGCTTGCTTACATTTGGTCAGTCCGTTTCCATTATAGATTACACTTTAAAAAGCGGCCTCGTGGCTCAATGGGTAGAACGTCAGGCTGGGATGTGGAAGTCTCCCAATTCGAATCCCAGCCCAGCCAGGTGTCCTTGAGCAAGACACTCAAACGCTAGCTCTTTGGGCACAGCATGTGGCTGGCTGCCCACTGCTTCTCTCAGGGGATGGGTTAGATGCAGTGAAGTAATTTCCCTCTGGGATTAATAAATTACTGTAAAATATAATTTAAAGACTAAAAAAGAGGTAGTTGTCAAAGATTTGTGCCTATGTTTTCTTGTCAGCAGCAACAGTAATCTGTCACGTCAGGCTTACCTGTCCGCCTCGGTTATATGTACTTGAGTCACGTTTTTTCTTTGTCACCTTTTCCTGAGGGCCCTTAGGTTGAACAGGCTGCTCCAGAGTTAAGGTGTTAGAGACAGGTGTGGAAGTGAGGCTTGCACCTGCTGTGCTGTCTCTGAGTTATCTGTCACTCATAGATGGATGCTGAAAACTTTGACTGCCTCTGTCTCTGTCTGGAGGGAAAAGGCTGTAACGCCAAGTTAACCCGTCAGGGTTTTTACTGTCGTGACGGTGTCTTCTGCCTGTTCATTTTCCTCCACATTTACATGCTAATTTTACAGTGCTTAGTACTCCTGCCAGGTGCTGGATCAGTGTATTCTGCTGATATGTGGTCTGGCTGGTAGAAGGTTTTTTTTTTTTTTCCCCCCTGATTTTGCAGTGGGTTGTTTTAACATCGTCTTTAAGGAATTTGGGAAATTAAAAATGATTTAAAAACCTGGGATTTAAAATATTGATGGAATTAATCTGAGAATTCCTCCAATTTAAGATGATTTAAATTGTGTTTTCATTTCCATAATTAATCACTTTTGAAAATAACCTTGTCTGGAGCAATTCACCACAATTAGCAGCCATTTCCTGTAATTCTATGTTCTCTATAAATTATTCACTTGGCAGATTAATTATTTTAGCCGGATTTTTAAAAATTGTTAAATTTGCTATGGCAGTTTGACAGTTTGAAGGCAGATTTGTATAGTCCCTGAGAGGTTATTTATATGTAATGATCAGTGTATAAGATTCTTTTCAGGTTGTTTTTCTCCTTAATTCTGCAGTCCTGAGCTGTGTATGTTAATGACATGACAATACGGAATGCATTTAGTATAAAAATAGTGGATATTTGCATTGATGGTATTCTTGTTGGTCTCATAAATGTGTAGAGGCCCATGGTGTCATGTATAACATGTGCTGTGTGTAACGGTGCAGGCTGACATGCAGTTTATATAGCTATCTGTGTGAGCATGGGTAGCTTTCAGACAAATTGACGTTCTTTCCCATGTAATATGTGGACATTATTAGCAGACTGTTGGCTCAATGGCTAAAACATCAGGCTGGGATGGGGAAGTCACGCAGTTTGAATCCCAGCCCAGCCCAGCCAGGTGTGTCTTTGAGCAAGACACTCAAATGCTAGGTACCTGGGCGACATGTGTGGCTGGCTGCCCACTGCTCCCCTCAGGGGATGGGTTAAATGCAGAAATAATTTCTCTTTGGGATTGATAAAGTTCTGTAAAAAAAAAAAAAAAAAAAAAGTTCTCCATGGCCAGGGGTCAGTAGACCCTTTGATTCTCTTTAACATTTTAGGAAGGTTGTTGTTATGGCAATGACCTCCATTCCTCATAATGTGCTGTCAGCCCTCCTGTGTCACCACTAACTGCTCCAGTTCATGTTGTTCACAGGTGACGAGTAGTTGCTTTGTCAAGGAGGTGGCACCCCTAAATCAACCCCTCCTCAGTCTAGGAAAGAAGGCATAGAACAAAGGGATGATACAGTAGAAGGGGAGGCAACTGTTGACATGAAAGCTGGGTACTGATGTGTCAAGAGCTGCTCTGAAGTGGCTGGTTTTTTTTATTTATTTTTTTTAATAATCACAACAGAATCTCCTACCAGTACTCACACACACACACAGACACACACACACACACAGACACACACAGGACATTTTTCACACTGTTTATTACTGATTTTCTGAGTTCATCAGCCACTGAACCCCACTGTTCACATATATTACTTTAGTAGATTGTGTGTAACACACTATGTTTACCCTATATGTAAACTAAAACTCCAGCAGTGTTATACCCATGCAGTGGGCAAATTGACTTTTGTTCAGGCTGGAAGAGGGGAGCTGGAATCAAAAGAAATCAGGAATGGACCTTGAATTATGAGGGGGTGAGGACCCATTATCTCAATGTGAACATCACACTTTTGTGCTGCTTGTCAGACGGTTTAATTCGAAGTAGCTTACAGAGTATACACTTCCCCTGCAACAGGAGCAAATTACATAACGTACCATCGACTATATTTTTGGTAACTTATTAATTAGCAAAGGACGTTGTGAACCTCAGTCTCGTAATCACTACAGCCTGCCTTACGTTTTACTCTTCCTTGACTCTTTCTGCTTACTCTGTTGGTTTAGGTCTATGCTTGCAGCAGTTAACAAAGGGGGAAGATGAATGTGCCAAAGCGAAAGCTGTAATGTGTAATCACTTCTGTAATTATCCCACACGCTCAGCGCCTCACACACACCTAATGAAAACATTTAATCTTTTAACGAGCGCGGAAACTGAAATACTTGCTCACGGTTGAAATCGAGCTGCTTTCGAACACGACGCCCATGAGGAGACGGGAGTCGGGCAGGCTGAGTTATGGGTCAGTCATTGTGCTGTTCAACCCCTGTTTTATCTTGCATAGAACAAAGCAGATCTCTCAGGTGCTTAGACAGAAGGGCCAGATGTAAGTGCCTCTGCTCCTTCACTGAAATAGTCACTCTGCAAGAGAAGTCGTTTTAACTGAACCTTTAAAAGACGTCTTTCTATGCTTAATGTAGACAGTCACCTCACCTTTTTGACTGACTGAAAAGCTACTCTGTAATGATATTATAAATAAAGAATTGCAGCACATTATTTTTGTATTCAGTCTGAGATGGAAGCAATAACAGTAATTTGTCGCGTCAAGCTTACCTGTCCACCTCAGTTATATATAGTATAGCATAGTGTTGAAACTATGTAAGGTGGCCTATTCACATTTTGGTAGGGCACTTGCTGCCCTGAAAATACCTCCAGAAAAATGGCTGTATAAAAGTATTACTTGAAGGATTAAGGTTTCTAGGTTTTCAGGATTCATCCTTTTTTTCAGTTAAGGCATTATGTGAGACTGTACTCCACTTCTCTATCCTAGCTCTCGAATCCCCGAGGCTTAAGGTTAATGTAGTTTCTAGACACCTTGGAGCACCTACTCCTGGGGCATTCCTTCAGAAGGTCTCTCAGAGTGGACAGTTTTCTGCTGAGCTGCAGGTCATCTGTGGAGGTCCTTTATTCATGCCGTCTGAAGCTTGGGGAGATCACGATGATTACAGATATTAAATGCTGGTGCGCTCCCCCCCAAGTACAGCACTTCTGCTGCTGAATCCATTGTTCACGCAACTCACCAGGATGCTTGCGGGATTGTCAGATTTACTACATTTGTGCCAAGAGTTTTGAGGGGTGTTTTTTTATGGAGGCTTTTTTGTGGGAACTGACAGACTAGTCATTAAGTGTACTTGGCAAAGATAGCTTTTGGAAAACTATTTCTTCCAGATAAAATTGTCAAAGTGTGATTTGTCTGTAATATGCCTTCCAACAGCTTAGTGGAAGTATTCTCAGAAGCTATTTTTGGCCTGATGAGCCTGAGTGTGAACCACAAAGTAGAGATAAGGCATGTCGAGTTAATATCTACAAGTAACAAGAAAAGACAAATTGTGTAGATGAATCCAGGCCTGGTGAAACGCTAACTGAAATGAGGTTGGTTTTTTTGTTTTTCTCCTTTTTCCTTGACACAGCGCTGTCTTTTGGCATACTGTTGTTTTGTTCTCACTGTACCGGCCGTTTGAAGTGCCAGCTGCCTTCTGCTGTCCTCCCTCTGAGCCTGTGGGGAAACGTTAAATTAATATTAACAGTAATATTTTTGCAGGCCACTTTAAGCTCTTTACATTGTGCCTGTGCCATGGCTGAGATTTTTTGGCTGGAGAATTATTTTTCTGTTATTTTTTTGTGTGACGTTTTCTCGTGTGTCTGCATATGTCTGCATCTTCTGTCTGCATATATGCGTGTTCTCTGACATATGTTCTGTGCGGTTCATTTGTTTCCCATGCGTGAACTTGTTTGTGCATGTGTCCGTGCATCTGTCACTGCACGTGCGCGTTCTTTGTGCCTTGTCTAGGTTGCAGAGTCCTGGTTCGGTTGAACGTGTCACTAGCAATGAAAGTCTTAATTCCACACAGGCTGAATGGTTTCACCTCCAGATGACGGCAGATTGATTTACTCCATTGATTTTGCTGGTGGCAAGACAAAGTAGTTGAACTTGGGGCCCTTAATATAGTTTGCAGACCTCTGGGTGTGAAGTGCATTCATATGGGCATTCCTGCTGTTGGCAAAGTGGGCTGGCTCAGGGCTTCAAACAGCATCCGTCAAACAGAATGAAAGAGTGAGTGTCTGTCTTGTCGCTTGGTTCCCTGGAGAGTTTGGGGGGTGTAAACAAAAGACGAGCAGCCGACGGGATCTCCGTATGAAACGAATCCTGTTTCAGAGCTGTCGGTACCTGCTTGAGCCTGCTGAGACTGTCTCTCTCAAACCCCAAAAGCATTTAATTCGGAGAAAGGAAGAAGAATGGGAGGGGGTGTTTGAGGGGGAGGAGGTTGACAAAAGAAGGACCTCTAGGAAAAAAATTTGAATCTGTGTTTGCCAGGCAGACTACCCTAAACATTTGTTGTGAAGGGGCTATTTTAGATTTGCTAGTGCTGCCTGGTCTGCTCTTATTAGAGGGTCATTGTGTTGGTAATAGGTTTATGGGGCAGGATGTGGGAGGGGCTATTATGATGGCAGAGGTGTTGGTCAGGGTTACAGGGCAGGGTGTGGGAGGGGCTGTTATGATGGCAGAGGTGTTTGTCAGGGTTACAGGGCAGGGTGTGGGTGAAATCAGTAGGGGTTGGATTTTTAATTTTTTTGTTTGAGCTTTTGATGATGTCTACTTGTCTACATAAGCTTTAAGATCTGCTTTATTTGAATTTATTAATTTGTACTGTTTTTCTACTGCAAAGTAAGACAGCTGCCGATTATATTGGAAAAATTTGGGTAACACTGCTGCTTTACATATGAGGCGGTCAGCTCCCATGCTTGTCATGTTGCAGATAAACTTGCCCCAGATCTACAGCGAACAGACAGCTGTGATGTTTCTGGCTGCACTTTATGAGGTTTTGTTTGAACTTTGTCTTTCTGTTTCCTACCTTTTCATTTTGCTCTTGCCTGTAATGAAAGCGTCACCTTGGGGCTCTCCAATCGCCCAGCACCAGTGTATTTCAATGGCTGTAGGACTGTAGATACTGGGTGTCACTGACCGTATCTCCTGCAGTGATAGTTTGGGATTATTTTTGCTTTGTTATATGTTCTGCTGGGTAACTCTGGTTCTTATCTGAAGATTGTCTTCTCTCCCACACCATCAGTCCACACATCCTTCATCTCATAATGTCCATTCTTTTAATATTTTTCTGTTCATTTCTCTGTTGGTCAGGGCCATGATTGTTTTGGTGGTGGGGGGGGGGTGGTCTGGTGAATGAGGTATGGAAAGCAGGCTCCCTTGGATACTGGACCATATGCTCCTGTGTTTGTAAAACCTCAGTCTTTATGGGTTTTTCCTTGTGTTAATGTATAGCAGCAGGTGGTACACTACTTAAGGAAGTGGATATGTGACCAGAGTCAAAGGTCTTAACACCCGGCTGTTTCAATGGATGAGTCGTGTGACAGTGGATGTCTTAAATCACTTTGGATAAATGTTTAATCTAATTAATTAATGAAACAATTAGTAGATTGCCTGTTAAGCTGGTGTGGGTAATTCTGCTGAGTTACGGCAGCAGTTCAGCATGTGTTTTTGGAGCGTTGGGTTTTCATTTGGTTTTGAAGGCTCTTTTGTGTCATGGAGGGACTTTTCAGACTGGTGAGGATGCTTTTGGGTGGGCGGTTTGATCTGCTGGAGCTTCTCTTAGTGCTGTGTGTCAGGCACACATTCTGCAGCCAACAACCCTGCACTCCCTGGGAGATCAGAGTGCAGGTGAGGCAACTGGGTTTTGCTGGAAATGAGCGCGCCTTTGCTAATACATGGTTACGGTTTGGGCTGTTTTGGGACATGGTGGAGTTAATTTTAAATGTTTTTGTTTAGTAGGTGACACTTGTGATAAAGTTGATTGACTCGTCATCCCTCTTGTGCTTGACGTAGCCTAGGGGTGACTGTGCAGCTCCAACTGACAAACACTCCTACTTTTTGCTCTTGTATTCAACTTCGAAGTGTAAATAATGAAGCACCTTTCATGAAGCATGAAGCTTTTGACCTAATGCCTGGTGTGAATTATTTTACCGTCTTTTTGGTGTACGCTGACCGCTGCGGCCCCCGCTTCTTGACTCTGCAGAGCTGACTGTCAGGGGTGTGCCTGTGATGCTGGGCTGCGTTTAACTGTGATGTGTTATGGAAAAAATGGAGTGCCCGTTGTGCCCTGTCAGCCCTGTGAACTCTGTTGGGACCTATGCAGGTTGTTTACTGTAGGGTCTGAATGGACAGCACAGTCTATTTGAGTTACACTGCAGGTTCCTGGATGGTGGCTAGCTCTGAAGTGGAGAAGAGCCCACAATGCTCAGTGCTGGGAAATTCTGTGCACCATCTTGTGCGTTCTGGAGCCTGTACTGTAGTTTTGGTTTAAGGAAGTATCTTTGTATTTCAGTTCTTTCAGGTTTTTTTTTTTTTTTTTTTTTTTTTTAAATAAAAAATTATTTTTTATGCATTTTGCATGTGGCGATTTTGGGACATTATTTATTTTATTTTTTAACTTCCCAGAATGATTTAGGTCCTAATGGAAGTGCCAGTCTGGAATTTGATTTTTCTTTGGCTCCTTTTACTTCTATAGGGGTGGATTTTGATTTGGTACTTATTAGTGCTGTCTGACTGCCAGCTCCCTTTGCTCCCTAAGCTGGATTGATGGACCTTGGTTGGGCGTTGATTAGTCTTGTCTGAACAACAGCTTTGCTTGTCCCTTAGGCTGTAAGGATGAAGCAAAACCTGAGTGATAATTAGACATCTTGTAACAGCTCCGCCCATTCCCATGGTGCTATCTTGTCCATTTGCAGTGAAATCCCTCTGAGCAAAAACACAGTGATCACCCTGTGTGACGACCAGCCAAGGGCAATATACAAGCGTGGCATTATTGCCAAGTCAGCCAGACGCCGCTTGCAGTGCAGTGCTGCGTCGAGGCGGAGCAGAACAAAGTTTTCTTTGACCGCTGTCCACTTTCACCTGCTTTCATGGAGCAGGTGTGGGCTGGGAATTTTGTTACTCTTCAGCTACTTTGAGGGTTAATGTGATTTTGGGTTAATTTCCCTGCTCTCAAGGGTACAGCAGCAGAAGTCTTGCAATGACTTCAGCTCCAGATCACCGCCTCTAACTTTGCTCCCTCAATAGTGATCGTATCTGTGACTGAGTTGTGTAATATGTAAATGTATGTGTTTCCATGTCTGATCGTGTTGCACGCTCAGTTGGCGTTGGACGCTCTGTGTTTCCTCCTGTACCTGTCGGGGGGGATTGCATTTTTGCTCTTTGTCTTTTGCCTTTTTCCGAGCTTGTTTTCTTGCTTTCGGTTAAACTGTAAAATGAAATTCAACCCAAAGTGCATAGACCTGCTGGTATATGAAGCCAGGGTTTCAGTGGTGGATGCCATACTAAACCTGCATCAGCTCTGCGTTCAGCTCAGGCATAACGGCTGCACAGACACTGCAGCAGATTGCAACCCCTCCAACCCCCATCCCCTTCCCCAACACCACCACACTTTAATTACGTCCCCGGGTCTCTTCATGGCTCTTCATCATCTGAAGAGCTGTGGTGGATTTTATTTTCACAGCTGGGATTATTTAATGTTTTAGATCCAAACCCCCCCCCCCCTTTTCACATTTTCTGTTTTGGAAATCTTTTCTGCCCCCACCAACTCTAACCCATTGGTTTCTCATAATTGAATATTTATGATTTAATTTAATATGTACGTATTATTTATGGGCCCACATGTGTGTATAGAGACAGGGAGGAGGTCATTTACCCCTTCTTACGTGCCAGAATGTTTCCGTCTGCACTAGCAAACCCACTTGGGCTTCAGGTAGACCCATGCCAGGTGTTCCCAGGTTAATGGGGGCTCGTAGTGTGGCTTGGTGTCAGTTGACCAGCATGAAGGTGGGAGGTGCTTATCAATACAGGTAAGTGAGGGGAGACCTCAATGTCTGAGGATGTTCAGGTTTCCGCAACAACCCGCTTCTCTGGCTGAAGAAGTACAATGTAAACTGCCTCCCCACCCTAAACAAAAAATACTGAGGTAATATACACAAGGTAATTGGATATGGCACCGAAAGAAGCTGCAGGTGGTGCTGAAGCAATCGAACATGGCAAGCTGAGATAGTATCTAATTGACGTCTTTGAGAAAATGAGAAGTCACAGCTCACTGTGTAGGCCTGACTGCTGAACAGGGATGCTGCATGTTCCTGCTAACATCGTCCTCTTCTGTTAAAGAGCAGGGAGCTGCACTAACTTCTTCTAGATTATAATATACATATTACATTCTTTTGTGCTCTGTCATTGTGTTTTATCACACCGGGGGGGGGGGGGGGGGGTGAGGAGTGGTTTTTTTAAAAAGAACCAGACCTCCCGCGTTTATAAACCACGTGCGTGCAGGGTGGTGTGGGGGGGGGGGGGGGGGGGGCGGGGGGGG
>JABJVR010039042.1:0-31781 GCA_025773905.1 Chitala chitala
TCAGCGAGGGGCGCTCCACAACTAGCAGTCCACGGGCACAGCGAGGGGTGTTCCATAATTAGCAGTGTAAGGGCCCAGCTAGGGCTGTTCCATAATTAGCAGTGTAAAGGCACAGCGAGGAGCGTTCCATAATTAGCAGTGTAAGGGCCCAGCGAGGGGTGTTCCATAATTAGCAGTGTAAGGGCCCAGCGAGGGCTGTTCCATAATTAGCAGTGTAAGGGCTCAGCGAGGGGTGTTCCATAATTAGCAGTGTAAGGGCTCAGCAAGGGGTGTTCCATAATTAGCAGTGTAAGGGCCCAGCGAGGGGTGTTCCATAATTAGCAGTGTAACGGTCCAGTGAGGGGCGTTCCATGATCTTGCCTGAAACTTAGAAAAATCATGTTATAAGTATAGAGCAGGGATTTTTATCACCATTGACACGGACCCTGATATTCCACTTTTAATCGGAACTACGACTCATTCAGAATAAAAGTGCATCGTATAACCACCTCAGTCGGAACAGACTGGTCCGATTCGGCTCGATCCAAATAAGAAGGGTAGTGCAACCCTTTAGTATTTCGATTGTTGAAATAAATATATTCTTTCTGTGCATTCTTGTCCCACGTGCAGGTGACGTTGGGTCACATGACGTGTTTCTGTGAGGGACGGAAACATGGCGGCAGCACAGCAAAACTGGTCTGTGCAGATGCTACTTGCTGGAAACCTTAGAAGAATTACAAATTATTGAACTCTCTTTTTGCAGAATATTTCCGGCATATACGTGAAAGTGGGCGGAACCACTTTTCCCATGTCACAGAAGTTTTTTTCCCATTAAGTGTTCTGCACATGTAAGCGCACTTTTTATCGCATTGGCGTCCATGTAAACAGTCATGCTGGAGTCTTTAATCGGAAGGATTCCAGTCTGGAAAAAATGTCCATGTAACCAGACACTGACCACTGCTGTAATTGCTTTTTTGAAGTGGTTTCTTTGTGCTAGTTCTTTCAAATGTATATTTTTCATGAATTGTTTCATTTTTATACCATTTTTCAGTTTTCATATTCCTAATTGATATGATATTCCTAATTGACGTTTTCATAATTATATGTCCATAGAGTATAATGAATATAATATTATATGATAATACAAGCACTGTATCTCAGTGAGGTAACATGGGACCTGAAGAAGCAGACTTGTCTGAAATGAATGTAAGGAAATGTGAATTAGGCCTCCCTTAGGGAAAGCTGACATTTTATTAACATTTCACTTTCTTTGAAAATGTGTTGCTGTAAGCCTTGATCCGAGACTCCATTACTGTGACATTTCACAGATTACTATTGATAGAGGCAGGAAAAAAAGTTGCATTTTGTGCCAGTGTGTGTCAGTTCTGATCGAACACTTTGTTTCGTGTGAAAGTGAACATTTCCTGTGCGCGCATTTTCCGTGGATATAATTGAACCCAAATGCAAGCGGTCTTCATCACTTGCACTTTAAGCTGCCTGAAGCATTGCAAATGAGACTGCTAAGTACCAGCTGCCAGTCTGTCTGTTGCTGTCCCACCATGATGTAGCCTGGTGCTGACATTAAGAACAAAGTGTCCATCACAGGACACAGAGAGTGCTTAGAAATTTCTTAGCAAAGAGGCTCTGTCCCAGTTGGCATGACTGCGGTGAGGACACAACCCTGTGCTGTCCTCCTGAGCAAGTTCAGGGACTGTCACTTCCTGCACGTCTCTCCAGGCGGCGTGACGACAGACAAACCCGACTGACCCTCAGTGTTTTGCCTCCTGCTGTTCTGCAAAGACGGCGGGTCCTCGGAGGTTAGACGAGGTGAGCGGCTGTCCAAGGCTGTCCCTGCTGAGCTGGCAGAAAAGCAACATGCTCCAGGAATTGCGGATGCCTAAGGCTCCGGGGAGTTCTGGCTTGCACTCTGGACTGCTGGCTTGTGGATCTGACGTCTACTGCATTATGCTGCAAGTTAAAAAATAAACTTCCACTCCCCCTCCCCCCAAAACAACACAACGAGGCAGTGATACGAGGCCCTGTCACTACAGCACTGTGTCTCCCTGCCTGATACATAAAACATCAGACTCTGCACTCGTGGACTTTGGTGAACCGTGTTCAGAAATCCCCTCCTGTGCCCTGTTCCTGAACATTACTCTGCATGTGCGCTCTTTAACAATGCCATTTCACGTGGCATTTTTGAAATTGTTACATTGTAAACAATAAATCACCAGGGTGAATTATCTCAGTGGCCAAAGGCATCTGCACTAAAATGATGTCCATCATTCATCCAGCACCATATTTGCACTTCATCCACATTATTTAAATAGTTTGTTTGCACAGGGTTTAGGTTTTATGGAGCTGTACAGAGTTTGAGTGGAACAGCACTCTAATAATAATTGGAGTATTTTTACTGCTTTAAATTGACCAGTATTGAGAGACAATAGTAAACAGTTTTCCTTATACTGTTATGCTCTTTAATATTTAAACACTGAAATCATTGCTTAGGAAAGGTCTCCATTTTGTGCACCTCTTGTATCTTTAGGCAGAGCTGCAGCCAAACACAGATAGCAGATTAGCTAACTGATCATTTAAATCCTTTAAATCACAACATTTTCAGTCCACAAACTGCAATAAAAAAAACCTTAGGAAAAATTAAAAAATGAGTTTTAAGAAATTGACTTACGCCATGGTAAATGATTGAGCAATTAAATGGATGTTGAAGGGAAGAAATTCAATTAAATGTATTTTTACAAAGTGCCTCAAAGCACTTTACAGAAGAAACTGTAGATGTTACAGAATAGCAACAATAGGAATAAATACAAATGAAACCAGACAACAGTGGAGGAGAGGAACCAAAACCTCCACAGTGTCGAGAAAAAAAACCTCTGGGGGCCCAAGGTTGACTGGCTGCCCCGCCCCTCCCGGGCATAAATTGTGAGAAGAGAGATTGAAGTGGAGAGACTGAACCCCTGTCCCCCACCCCGCGGACGTACCTCAAACCTGACAGCAGGAAAAAGTGACACACACAGGATTGTTCTTGAATTACTTCCACCAGCCTGAGTATTGTCATCACATTCACACTTCATGGAGTGAGAACTCAAGGTCAGAGTTCACCCCCCCCCCCAACGCTGGCCCCTATGGAATAAGAACCTGTTCCAGAAGCCGCTCTAAGTGTTCCAATATTAAATAAATAAACTATAGTCTATATATAGCTTTGGGCTCCTTCTGTCTCTAAAAGTTCATATGAATCATGAACATTCAAAACTGGAACATTGGAAGAAAACATTTAAAAATCAGTACTTTTCCAAATTAAAATAATGTCACTTTAGATGCTTAAAACATCAGCTTGGTGTTTAGCCACAATGTTACCCTTTAACACTTCCAGAAAGTTATAAGTAGATCAGTACAATTACTGCCTGGTGGCTGGTTGGAATCCCAGCCCAGCCGTCAGGTGCGTCCTTGAGCGAGACACTCAAACGCTAGCTCCCCGGGGGCCACATGTGACTGCCCACTGCTCCTTCCAGGGGTCAGAAGCAGAGAACCAATATTGCTGTGATGTGTAAGTGAAGTGTTGTAAGTCACTCTGGATAAAAGCGTCTGCTATGAATGAATGTAAATTACAATAAATAAAGTGAAAAACTGCATAGTAGAATGAAAAGCAATATATCACAATAGTGCAGGGAAAACAGTACAGTACAAAGTTCAACAAACCAATACAGACAGAGAGCTAAAACATATAGCAGCATACCAACAAACCAATACAGACAGAGAGCTAAAACATATAGCAGCATACCGTGACACTGTAGGGGGAGGGGTTTAATTTATGTAGTACCCATAGAACTTGTGCTTATATACAAAAATCAAGCTTGCAACTTACTTGTCAAAAGACAATTTATGAACCCAATGTGAGGGGAAGAGTGTTTTTATAAAGATGATGGAATAATGAGTGTGTTGTAGTGAGTAGTGAATACCATGTGAGGGTCATGTGACTAACAGTGATCATGTGTGTAACTGCATTTGTGTTTACATGTACCTGTTTGTATCATTCTGCATCCTGTTCACGTCACTGCAGGGCTAAAATAAACCTTTAAGCAGTTTCCTTCCTGGTGGTGAAATAATCCCCAAAATAGTCCTCCAAGTTGGTTTCATCTCTTTTCAAGAACACGGAACATAAATCAAACCAACGGGAAAGGTCACTCCACCCCTTCTTTAACATCACAATATGTACTGCTCAGTGAGGGGAGAGCGACAGAGGGAGAGAGAGGGAGAGACAGAGAGAGAGAAAGAGAGAGAGTGAGAAAACATGGGCAAGAGACAAAGAGAGCAAGAGAGCAAGAGAGAGAGAGAGAGAAAGAGAGAGAGTGAGAAAACATGGGCAAGAGACAAAGAGAGCAAGAGAGCAAGAGAAAGAGAGAGAGAGAGAGAGAGAGAAAGTAAGCAAATGGGCAAGAGACACACGGAGAGAAAGAGAGCAAAAGAGAGAGAGAGAGAGAGAGAGAGAGAGAGAGAAAGTGAGCAAACATGGGCAAGAGACACACGGAGAGAAAGAGAGCGAGAGAGAGAGAGAGAGAGAGAGAGAGAGAGAGACTAAAAGTCCTTTAGACATGGGTCATTGGCCTTCTCACTGACGCTCTGTGCAATGTGTCCCAAACAGACACATTTACATACAAATTTGGCTCTTCAGCAGTTTTCTGGGTTGCAATTTTATATGCTTGGGATGGAGGTATAACAACAACCTTGGTGTTTCAGTTACTCAACATTCAGTGAAACTGAAGTGAAGGTGAAATTAAGGTACATGTATACAGTATATGCAGGCAAAAATAAATAAAACCTCAGAAGCCAGTTTGTTAGTTTTGTGCACATATTGTTAATAGTGATATGCTGCATCTGTAGTGCGTGACCGTACCCTAACTTTACAGTAACAACTTTGTGCCTTTGAACGTCAGTAACAATAGGGTTATTTTGTAGCTCATGATAATGAGCTCATTTAATTATATGTAATATATATTATGAATAAATATAATTTTGTGTATCCAAAATTTTGTAACAAAAGAAAAACATAAAGACAAGCATGTTTTTCACACCTTTGGAAAGGTTACAGGGAAGATTCAGGTCAGGGCTTTTCAAGCCACTGAAGAATAACCAGCTTCTATTTTTGGCTACATACTTGGGGCCGTTGACTTGTTGGAGCATGAATCTTTGTCCCAGATAATGTCTGTTGCAAAGTGTGGCAGGTTCTCCTCAAGGATAACACTATACCTCCTTAAAATCTCTTTGTCCAATCTATCCTGATAAATACACTGGTCTTTGTTGTTGGAGAGAGACGTTACCATGACGTCACCCTGAACACACTTCAAGGTGGGGATGGTGTTACAGAGATGACAAGATGTGTTATTTACACAAGGAACAGGGCTTGTGTGTAAGTGAAATAGTCCAGCTTTGAATTTGTGGATCACAGAACTGTATGCTGTATAGCTGCAAACGTCTTCTTGTTCCTTGTTGTAAACTTGTAGATTGTTTTTTTGTCTTTTCTTCACCAGGATTTTCTTCTGTCCTGCCACAGCCCCACCGGGGTTAAATCTGTGCTGTGCTCTAGAAATGGTCTTCTTAGCCATGGATCTCTGAAGTCCTGTCAAGCTTGGCTTCTGGACCACTTCTCTGACAAACCTTATCTTTGCATTGGTGCTCTATTTCGAAGAACCGCCTGTTTCACATCCTGTCCACTTTTTAACGATGTGCTTGACTACGTTTTGGAAACATTCGAGACAGTAGAGTAGTTTGGTATGCCTTGCACAGATCTGTCTTCATGGCTTTACATCAGACAGCTCATTAGCACTGACGGTGAAGTCTGCTCTGGCCAATACTGTTAGCAGCAGCTCAGCACATACATAGTTGTAGTTTTACTAAACCAAGATGAACTCTGATGAAATTCTGACTGCATGTTTGTTTTGCGGTGTTATAGAAAGAGCTGAATAATTACAAGGTCAATAAATTTTACATATTAGCTGTATTTGTGAGAATGTAGCAATATATATATAATTGGATATACCTGTGGTAGGTTGGCGCCCTGCCCTGGGTGTCCTCTGCCCTGCGCCCTATGTGCTCTGGGATGGGCTCCAGGCTTCCCGCAACCCTCACCAGGAATAAGCGGTTACGATAATGGATGGATGGATATATATATCTCATAACAATGTAGTGTACATACAGTATATGTGCCAAAAATCACACTAAACTGTGATTTTGTTTTTAACCTCAAATACAAACGCATTGGATAAAATATACTGATCAGCCATAACATTATGGCCAATGTTGTGTTGTTACAATGGCCCTTGGAAGTGGGTGGGACATATTAGGCAGCAAGTGAACATTTTGTCCCTGAAGTTGATGTGTTGGAAGCAGAAAAAATGGGCAAGTGTGAGGATTTGAGTGACTTTGACAAGGACCAAACTGTGATGGCTGGATGACTGTGTCAGAGCAGCTCCAAAACTGCAGCTTTTGTGGGATGTTCCCGGTCTGCAGTGGTCAGGACCTACAAAAGTGGTCCAAGGAAGGAAAACCGGTGAACCGCTGACAGGGTCATGGGCGGCCAAAGCTCACTGATGCACGTGGGGAGTGAAGGCTGGTCTGTGTGGTCTGATCCAATAGAAGAGCCACTGTAGCTTAAACTGCTGAAAAGCTTAATGCTGGTTCCAACAGAAAGGTGTCAGAACACACAGTGCATTGTGGTTTGTTGTGTATAGGACTGTGTAGCTGCACACCGGTCAGGGTGCCCATGCTGACTTGCATCCACCGGCAAAAGTGCCTACAATGGGCATGTGAGCATCAGAACTGGACCATGGAGCAATAGAAGAAGGTGGCCTGATCCAAGTCTGATCCATAGAGGCCCCAGCTCTGCTACTGATGGCTTGGTGCCAGATACCACAGCATACCTTTGGAGGTCTAGTGGAGTGCATACCTTCGGAGGTCTAGTGGAGTGCATACCTTCAGAGGTCTAGTGGAGTGCATACCTTCGGAGGTCTAGTGGAGTGCATACCTTCGGAGGTCTAGTGGAGTGCATACCTTCGGAGGTCTAGTGGAGTGCACGTCTTAATGTGTCAAGACTGTTTTGGCAGCAAAAGGACAACCTACTCAACATTATGTAGGTGGACATAATGTTATGACTGATTGGTGTAATGTAATACTTAACCAAGTAATATTAATAATATAATTTTTAAATAATTAAAATTTTAATTATTTAAAAATAATAATTATAGTTGACTTACATATTTCATTGTGAGCCACCACAGTCAAATCAGTAGGTGAATATTTCCTGTCTGAATTATGTTTACAAGAGGACATGAGTAACAAAATGTAAATAACCAAACGTACGTGTGACACCCAAGCTAACTGCGTCTCTAACTGCGAAACGCTCAGCGGACTCACTCGTCCATGAGCAAAATGACCCTAAAGCAATCTAGGGCTCACGGTTCCCTGATGCAATTACAGCGCCTTGTTCTTGGCTGAAAGCTAAAATGGATGTGATATAAAATACACTCCACTGAAGGAAAAAAAAAACACTCAGTCTCCCAGGGGTTGTAGACATTCATCTTGCTTTTTTCCTCCAGCCGGCGTGAGTGACACGCCAGCGCTCACATGCAGAGAGGGGCGGTGTCGCATGACCTAGATCGAGTCCGGTTGTGAAACGTGCGGAGCCGCAGAGAGGCTGGCCTGGACCCGCTCCAGTGCTCGTCGTTCTTATTGCTGCCCGGATTTGGCAGCTGTTTAGAATAACTACATGAACAATTTCTCCAGCACGGTCCTCACATGTCTGACAAGACCAGCTTTACGTCCAAGCATGTACAGGTCCGACATAAAAAAAGCTAACATTCTTTGCAAAATTGAAAAGCATGTTTAAAGATAAGTATTTTGCGGTTCTCTATACCTTGGATATAGACGTGAATGTTTTTTTTTTCTTTTCCCATGTGATTTGTAAACAAAACCTAATTAAAGCTCTAATATTAAAAATGAAAGCAAATGGATTGAAATTTTGATGCTTCATGCTGTTGCTATGGCCGGCACTGACTTTTAAGGCTAACCCAAGGACCATGTCCTACACTACAGCTGTAAAGACAAAATGTTGCGTCAAGTTCAGATAATTAAATGAAACCCCACATAGATTATTAAATCCATCAGGAGACAGAAGTTCATCTCCCTAAGGGATTAAGCTACCAAATGGAATTCTGTTACATTTCTTCTGTCCTTGCCTGTATGAGCAGGCCTTGGCTTAATGCCTCATTATTGGAAAATGTAGCCCTTGAGAAATTCGGTTTCTTCCTGAACTGTACACCAAGACCATCTTATTGGTGAATGTATACTTAGATCGTCTGTCAATTACTTTGAGCAAATGGACTGCTTCGATGGGTATTAATATACGCTTTTAGCTCACATCTGAAATATATCAGTGTAATACATTTGCCAATAATCTACAACCAAACTGGTAAAATCTATACTAATGGCTTCTCATATCAAACTTTTTCAATGCATTTTTAATACTATAAAATAAAACCATTCATCCCTCTCAAAATTCATTTTTGAATTGATGGACTGTAGGTTTGGTTGAAAATAGATCCTCTCAAACCTTGTGTTCAGTCTTTAATTGCTTACTATTTTAAAACGTTCTGTTGACTACAATCAATATATTGATTATGATAAGGGAAGCATGATGTCTCGATGGTTGTAGCACTTTTGCTTTGCACCTCCTGGATTGGGGATAAAATTTTGCCTTTGTCCTGTGTGTGTGGAGTTCACATGATGTCCTCATGATGTGGGAATTTCCATGTGTACTACACTTTATTCCCCAGTCCAAAGACATGTAATGTGATTTAAATTTCCAAATTGCCCATACTGAGTGTGTGTATGTGTGTGATTGTGCCCTGCGATGAGTTGGTACTCCATGCCTTAAGCTCCCTGGGATAGGCTCTAGGCCCCCTGCAACTCTACACAGAATGGTATGTGCTCTAGGCCCCCTGCAACTACACTAAATAAGTGGTATGTAAAATGAATAGTTAGGATAAAAGAACATGGGTGATAATCCACCGTTGAAAATTATCTTCTCAGTTAGAAAACAAATTCTTTTAATGTTACTCTATGTGCAAAATGTTTTTGACAAAATTCAAATAGTTTAAAAAAAATACAGCTTAAGATGGGGAAAGCTCTGGCTTCATAGTTATGCATTATGTACAATTTAAATTCATTCTAAGTGGTGAAGGTTAATGAACTTGTCACCCTTTGAACAGCTCTGAGGAGATGTAGGGTTTAGTAAAGGGGATGTTTTGGTCTCAGACAGTCAGTGATTTGGTGAGGGCTTCAGTCCGTGACACACAAGGTCCCACAGTCTGTGACACGTGATGCCTCAGTCCGTGACACATGCAATCCACAGTCCGTGACACACATGATCTCACCATCCATGATACACTTGTTCCCACAACCCATGACACATGCACCACCCCACGGTTTGTGACACACACGGTCACACACTCTGTGACACACGATGGCTCAGTCCGTGACAATCAGCATCATCCACATGGCCCATTTTTTTAAACTACAGCAACATAAATATATTTAGTTATCAAGCGTCTATAGTTCACCGCATCTGACTGACGTTAAAATACTGCCCTACACCCTGAAAGCGTGAAAGTGAGCTGAACTATTACTGTGCTGAACTCTTTCCATGCAGTTTCTTTATTAAGTTGTCCAGTTCCTCACCATTCCTTTCGGTCTACGTCTGTGTTTATCTTTGTCACTATAGTGTGTCACGTCATATTAACTCATGCAGTATTTAATCATGTGTGCACACACGCATGCCTACGCTTGGATGCATTTTCTCGGTTGACAGTAAATGCACAAACTGTGGGTTAATATCGTTGTTGGACTGATTTCCCCTCACCTCCATAGACTCACATTCTGGGTCCTAGAGAAACATGGGAGGGGGACGGTGGGGTTTTTCTCACCACCCCTCCACCCACACTGATCGTTCTCTTGCAGAGACCCTCCCCCTTGCTGTCTCCATGGAGAACGAGCTCACTGTGGAATATCTGTGACAGCCAGACTCGCCGTGTCACACACGCTGCCTCAGTTGTGTGTTCTGCTTTGCTCACGTGCGTCGCTCTCTTTCTGCTCCTCACAAACCATTTACGTTTTCACAGGAGCTCCACGGGATGGGGGGGGGGGCTGCGCTCACGCGCCAAGCATGCTGCAGCAGAGGGTATTGCTTTCACTTACGTCACAAAGACGTGTTGCTAATCTGTGAGAAAGCGGTAGAAGGTTTGTGTCTGGGATGCTGGTGATGCTGAAGGTTTACAGATGGAAATGACACCATTTCTAAAGATCTTTTTGTTTTCTTGTTTTTTGCTCTTGGCACAATGAGACCTTATATTAATGTTACACTGCAGACTATAAAGCTGTATATAGTAGCATTTTTAGTCAAAACTCTCCTGAAAAGTAGGCCATGAAGAATGCAGGTGAATTCCTAGAGGCAAGCAGGTGCTAATTTTTTTTTTTTTTGTTGCCGTTGGTTTCATCAGTCTATGTCTACAAATTAAAAAATTGCTTCTTTCTTACACATTTAGGGTATATGGTGATTTGTAACTCAGTTATCACATATAACCTAATGTGCTTACATGCACTGTTTGAGAGTCGATGTTGCTGTCGCTTCTAGATCGGACACTCGTATGTGAGAAGATCACATTACGTTGGATTACAATGAAATGTCAGGGTGACTTGAAAAGAAACATGGAGGGCTCATGCCCTGAAGAAAGCGTCATTCTTCTGACCATTCGATCGCATGGATATTCATGCATAGAGGAAACAGCCAATTGTGATCATGTTGGGCTGGCAGGTATATAAACAACTTAGACCATCTGCAGACTTGCTGCATCAGCTTAATACATGTGCGTTGTGTCCAGACGATCTTCCATCTTGGGCCAAAACATCATTCTTAAGCAATAAGAGTAACTGTCTTGGAGCAGGGGCGCTATTGGATGTGCACCCCAAGTCATTTGCAATTTGGCCTGTTCAGTACAAAGCTAAGAACTGCAGTCTAATTATTACACCCCCCTAAATCTCCAGAGTGTTTTTTTTTTTTTTTTTTTTGACAGAGAATTAAAATAATTTTGATTTTCTGACTTCACTTCAACGTTAGGGGTGTAAACCCTGAGTCTTTGTCTTAAATGAGTTTTGAATACAAAGCCATTTTCACTGTCTTAATACTGAACATTTTCATGTATTAATTACATAAAAACTAAAACTTGATCGAAATGCACACACACACACACACACACACACACACACACACATTTATGAGGTTTCTATTTTTATGGAATGTATGATGATGCTATAAAGCAATGAAAAATCTTAAGCTCCACTCATGACTTCTAAACCAAGTATATAATATAAGACAATATTGTTTCCAAGAAACCAGCAAAAAAATGTATTTTACAATGTAACAAATATAAACAATCTTGTTGCCTTCTGCCTTCAATCTTTGTTTAAGGAAAAATTCTTCATAGTTAGAACATCATTTTTGGCATGAAGCTGGCAGTGAGAATAATGCTGTTTTGTATTAAATTAGAAAAGAAAGCAATGTCTTTCATTGCAAACCTTATTATCATCATTTGAGGGGAAAGTTGACTTTTGATAAACATGTATGTGACTTTCTGAGTTTCCTAGCATTAGGAATGTTCTTCTACCTTTTCCTTTAATAACAACACACACTTGACCTGTCACAAACTGCAGAAATCTGTGCAAAAAATGAGAGATCAAATACACCTGAACAAACTTCAAAGAATTGGAAAGGAGAAGAGCACAGGTATATACAGGACAGCACAGGTATGCAGAGAAGGGCACAGGTATATGCAGGACAGCACAGGTATGCAGAGAAGGGCACAGGTATATGCAGGACAGCACAGGTATGCAGAGAAAAGCACAGGTATATGCAGGACAGCACAGGTATGCAGAGAAGAGCACAGGTATATGCAGGACAGCACAGGTATGCAGAGAAGAGCACAGGTATATACAGGACAGCACAGGTATGCACAGTGTAGAATGGGCTGGCACAGGAATTAGTAGGTCTGTGCAGGACACAGAGCTTATTGTGCCCTTCCGTCAGTCTGGATGTAGAGGAGAAATGATTGCAAGTCGACTTATCGCTTCATCCTCTATATACGGTGCTGAATGTGTCCTGCCGTCTCTCACTTGTGTGCCCAGCAAAGTCAGCAGAATTAGGATCCCACACCTGAAACTCAACAGCTAAACTGGAAACATGCCAGAAAGCTTTTACTCTGTTATAAATCTAAATGTGAGGCATGCGATGAGTGCAGGCTCAGCCAAAGAGTCTGCTTTCAAATGCCGCCTATGCTGAGTACCCACTGTACGTGAACACCGTTTGCCAGCGGAGTGGAAGAAATGTTTTGAGAGAGAGTCTTGAATTTTAATGGCTGTACTCCTTACCTGGGCACCGCATTTTTGAGTTGTTGGTGAGAAGGTCATCATACTGTTAAAACATGCAGGGAGGACCTCTTACTGAATTCACTATTCATTGTCGACTGGATTGTAAACCAGCGCCCAGACTGCAGTGCAGCCACTCATGAATACCCATAATCCACTTCTCCTCTCTGGTTCATCTATCTCTGCTATTTATTACCCAGTGTGGCAAAAGCACTTCAAAGAAATCTGAGAAAAATGGTTTGTTTTGTTACAGAGAGAGCATTTATACAAACTATTTTGTCCTCAGATGTGATGCTCCTCTGGAGTTTGAACATAAGCGATGCAACTCTTTTTTAAATCTGTAAAAACCAGCTATGAATGCTTGGTTTAAGTAGGTTCCCAGAGCGGGAGCTTAAGATGACAGCTAATTCGCTACTGCTAAACCTCATCATTCCTTAGCAGCAGATACTGCAATGACCAGGGGGACATCTCATGCCTCCTGCCTCAAGAAATAAAGGAAACATGTTCTGTCACTGGGCCATATGTTGTCATTATGGACCAAATCTGTCATTCATTTTTCTTACCACTTACCCTGTTGAGGGTTACAGGAAGCCTGGAGCCCATCCCAGGAGACACAGGGCAGCGGGCACCAACCCATCACAGGCAATTTGGAGACACCAATCAACTTAACCCTCATGTCTTTGGAAACCAGAGAACCCAGAGAATGCCCAGCAAGCACAGAGAGAACATGCAAACTCCACACACACAGACCCAAAGCAAGAATGGAACCCCAAGCCTGGAGGGTTGAGGTGATAGTACTAACCACCATGCCACTGTGCTGCCCCAGATCTGTCAGTTAATTTTCATTAATTGTTCGGTTTAAATGAAATTCCTAGATTTGGTTAATTTACAAATCATTTACAAAAAAATTATTGTATCAGTCATTCTTACATCCAGCCTCTATTCTGGGGCTTTTATTCTTTAGTTTGCATTGTATTTTACATGCACAGACTTGTAGGACCTGTGCTAATTACTGTGAATCAGTCTGTTTTTAAGGCTACCTTTATATCATTGCTACATTAGATACAGCATAACAAGGCCTTGTCCTGAAAGTGTAAGTAAACACAAAGATCTGCCCATGTAATTCTCACTAAAAAGTAAATTAGTGTAGTAAATTTTTACTGCATGGTCAAATCCTTGACGTCAACAGCGACAAAAAGTACTTGAGCTGAGATTAGTGGAACAATTCATTTAAAGCTCCATGTTCCAGCCCTGACATGTGAGACAATGGGCGAAGCCTCCAACTGGCTCGCCTCATGTTCCCTTCATTTTTCAGGCCAATTATCCACCTAACAGCAATGCTTAGGACTGCAGTAAGAACCAGCGACAAAATGATGCAGGTCAAACTAGTTATCAGATCCTGTTCATCACAAATGTTCCTCCTCACTCCTTATTGTGTAAAACAATGTCACCTACTGGCTATGCTAAGGGTTATTGTACCTAGAATTCCATGCTATTTAACCAAGTTAAATGGGGCTATTCTTCTGAGACTGGAGACATGCGTAGCCCAGGTAGGCATTCCTTCCACAGGAGTCACGGCAGAGGCATCGAGTGAAACGAAGTGTGGGTGACAGTCAGTGAGTCGTGACTTTGCTGACGGCTCGCTCTCCTCTGGAGATTCAAGAGCCTGCGATTTAATAACCCAAGCATCTGTTCTTGTGGCTCGGGGCATGGCTGGTCACCAGAAAAACCCTTGACTTGTCCAGCCCTCTCTTGCCTTGTCAGAGGATGATACTGGCCATTTTATCTGCTCCTCTCCTGTTCCTCGTTGTCATCTCGGGCATGAGCTTTTCTTCCAGACCTATAAGCTGAACTGTGTGTCTGGGTATTATATGAGCTCCAAGGTGTTATAAGGGCATTGCAGCTGGGCTCTATTGTTTCACCCTGAGCAGAGGGCTGGCAGTGCTTTTGGGTGCTTTTATGGCATGACTTGTTCTTTTGTGGAGAAACAGGATGATACAGTCACAAGGCTGCAGAAGCACAGGCTGAAACCTTCTTGTGCACACACATACGTACCCGAGGCTTCAGACAGAAACCATTACAGATGCTCATGAGTGAAGCTATTACATGTGTCATGTGAATGAACCCACTGAAGTCCTGACATGTGCTATATGACTGAAACTATCCCTAAATGGCTTCATGAGTGACTCTCATTGTTATTGCTGAACCACTCCCTTGGCACACGTCATCAGGGCACCTAGGTAACGGGTATCTTGGATTAAAACATTTTCTATGTTCTAAGATCACTGGATGATGATATCTCATGCTTTTAAAGGTTCAGAATTATTACATATTATGCATTATTTTTAGTTGAAGTGGTTGAGATTGATGGATAGGGCATCATCATATTTATATGAAGTGGTTATTTTCGATTAACTGCTAAACCAACAAATAAAACTGTAAGCACAATATATGTATGTACAAAGTAAACTGATACTGTGCCGTCAACACTTGACATGCTGATGAGAGAGAGAGAGAGAGAGAGAGAGCGAGCGGGCGGGCGGGCGGGCGGGCGGATACTTTCAGAACACAATTTGTTAACAACCTGTGATTTATCGTTGCCCAGGAAAATTAATCAGGGAGTGTGTAGTCAGAGTTTGGACACAATCACTACATATTTATACCACATTTTGCTTTACAGCATTTTGTTTGATTCAAATACAAATAATCTTATTTAATTTTGCATTAACCCAGGTACTGTCGTCCATAACTAATGTTATGCTATGTGGGCAATACTGTGATCTCTAAGCATCCCACAAATAATAAATATATGTGTTGTTAATTAGTATTGCAAAACATCGGTCTTTATTTCCTAAAACGTAATTAGGAAATCCACTGTTGGTTCGGGTGACCTTGAAATCATTTCAGGAAAAGACATTTTGCAATAACTCATTAAATACATGTGATGTAAACAACGTCGCTTTTGTTCCGCAGTGTTACAGGCGTATTAAAATAAATAAAATAGGAACGGGAATTGCTAGAGCGCCCAACAATTGAGAATATTTCCCTTGGTATAGCTGACGCGTTGTTGCTGGCACAGTTAGGCGATCCGACCGCTTCGCTGGCTCGAGCACACACTGCCAGTCTGGAGCTCAAGTCCTCGCGCCCCTCACCACATCCACAGAGGTCGTTGCTCACGGTGCAAGAGAGAAAGGGGTGTGTCTACTGCAAGCAGATTCGGTTTGAGGCTCTCCCCGTTCCTTTATCCCACAAATTGCGGCACTTCAGTTTTTGTCGCGTTGTCTCAGTACTGGGTGCTTGCTCAGAGAACTGAGAGTTGGATGCAGCCGCGGTGCCTATAAAAATATCCCAAGGGCAAAAAGGTGAGGACGAATTGCTATAAAATTTTAAGCATCGGTAGTGTCCCGAAGTCATGCTTTTCAGCTTGAAATATATGTAGCTTTTATGCAAACGTCTAATATATAATAATACAAAAACGCGCAGGAGAGGAGAACACATATCATTTGAGTCTTTAAATATCGAATACAGAAACAGCTTACTTAGCTCGGGTGGATATAAAATGCACAGAAATGTTGGTCAGAAAATAGAAAATCTTGAAGCCGCCACTGCAGATAAGGGGAGGATGGGCTGCCGGTGATTAGCATTAATAATTGATCGCTCTCTTTTCTCGGTGTCAGACGTGGGACGTTTCGGAAGGTAAGCATCCACGTGCTTCCTCATCACCAGCTGCACTTCCTCTCTCTCGCACTCGTGCTGTAACCGTGTCGGAGCCAGCAAGGACGTCCTTTCGAAAAAAAAAAAATCCCGAGATGCTCAAAACGAATCGATAGCCTAAATATTCTCACCTATTGCTTGGTGCTGATCTCTTTTTAGGAAGGCTCTAACTGTCTTCTTTAAAAGCACAAGTCGCCGGTACAGGTAATTATTCATTCACTGTGGGTCGCTGGATACAGATATATTTAGCGATCAGACGAACGGGGAGCTGTCCGACGGACGGTGGTGCTGAAATTGCTTCACGATCTTTAAAGGAAGTGCTTCTTTTCCTTATGCGTACAATGCGTTCAGATGAAGTGCCACGTTTACAGGACACGTTTTACCTACCGCATCGACTGTTAAAACCGTGTATTCTGGGTTTGGGTTTGTGCATGCAGAAAAGAACTGTGCGACTTTGGCAGGTTTTATTAAAATGTAAAGTTTTCGCAATGGAGGTCGGTTACTGTACAGTACACTCCCTGGACAAATGTAGCCTATTGCTTCTACGAATTTCCCACGGTACGGTCCGGAGAAAGAACAGAAAGCAAAGAGCAGGTTAATGTATATGTCTAAACAAAGTGAAAGTAGCCGTAAAGGCGTCGGAAATATTGAAGAATTCTCTTTTTAAACGACAAATTAGAAGGTGTACTATTTTATGTGGGAGTTAATCTTTAAATATATTTTTTTATCATGTCCAGTCTCATGAATATCTTTGTCCTTCTTAGAGAACTGGTTTGTTTCCAAAAGAACTATGGAAGTGAAAGGTGCGTTTTGCTTGGCTGCAAAATAACTAGCACAGCTTTCCCTTTGCAAATGTCGTTTAGAGGACGAAGGGTGTAAAAGTTGGCGTAAGTTTATTTAGACAAGTTCTCATGTGTGTCAGACATGCTTTTAAACATGTTATTTGGCATTACATTCAGTGCAATCATAAAAACCACACTGTATGTTAAAATATAGACGAGATTGTCTATAAACTGTGATGATAACTGTTTTTCCTGCATTTATACTCATACAATCATTGTGATTTTTTTTTTACAGGTCTGGGAACCAAAGAGCGTTTCTCGCACGATCTGAATGTAACATCGTGAAGTAAGGGAGGCAGGAATTAAAAGCCATCGCCATGAATTTTATTATGAAACAAGCCCTGGGAGGTACGTTTTTGAAGGTGTATAGGTTCGATAGAAACGAACATAAATAATGCCTAGCAGACAAACCTGTGGGTACGGTTCATATGGTGATGCGACTATTATTTTGTACGCGAACGGGGCGATATGTAACATCAGTGATCTGTGTAGTAGTGAAATGGTTCAGAGTATGAGGAAGGAAACGGTGTTAAATCGAGCCTGAAAATGCAATGCGCCGGAGGTGTTAAGATATCGCAACGTTACATGGTGATGTTCAGTCATTCTAATCTATTGTCGCTATTTTAGGTGACTTCCTTTAAGTACTAACTTGCCAATGAAAAATTACGAGCAATCCGTTCTTATCCGGCTAACTACAGGAATGCACGAATCATCCCCCACTTTTGTGCATTGCCTACAAGTGTAGAGAGTCTGAAATTGTGGAAGAAATAACACATTACATCCGGACTTAACGGAAGAATAACAATTATCACTAATGCGTCTGCTCTTTCTTTTTAATTTAGCTTTTAACGTTTTCACGACGTAGGTCCTGAGACTGTAGTTATGGTGATAACCTTAGGAGGCACGGCTGAACTCGTAATGTGACACAGCCCTCCGCCCGCAACGTCTGGCATCCGCACGTGTGGGGAGTACCGCAGGCACGCGAGCGCCGGCTAAAGGCCACTTCGCCTTCCACTTAGAGCGAGCCACACTGATTTTAATCGTAAGCCAACGAATTTTTGAGGCAACGTTGTGAATTTCTGAGGGTATACTTTACAATTTTAAATTGAAAGTTTAGTGAATATGATATATAGAATACATGTTCATATTTCCCACTGCACCAGTGGCGAATACTTACATTACATTAGCAGAAAAGGACATTCTCCATGCTAGTGTAATGAGTTTGCAGTTTGAAAGTGTAAGCCCCAAAGACTATCTTGGTGAAGAGTAGGTTTTGAGTTCACAGTTTGGCAGTGAGGCCCTGGGGCATGACTGGAGATGTAAAGTGTGTGGTCAGGGACTGAACGGGGGTGAGGGAGGGGCATAATTAAGCAGCCTGTTAGTGGAGGCAGATGTTCTGATGCTTGGCCCAGGTCGGATACCCACAACAGAATATATTGGAACAAGATGTTCTTTCCAATTTTTCCTCAACCCCTGTGAGATCTCAGGCACAATCTAACAGCTGAGAAACATTATTCATCACTGACCTGACAAGACAAACATAATACACAGCATGCGTAAGCCAGAAGTGATGTTATCTTCGGCTTGTGTCGTTGTAGTGAACACTGTGTGTGTGTGTGTGTGTGTGTGTGTGTGTGTGTGTGTGTGTGTGTGTGTGTGTGTGTGTGTGTGTGTGGGGCGGGGTGTTGAATGATTAGTCTGGATACCGCAGTACTGCATTGCCGAGCAGCCAAACTAAACAGCCAATTATTAACTAATTATTAATTATTTTTCACATCCCTGCTTTCTGTAATTCCTGCTGTTACTAAGTGTCAAGCAGTTGGACAAACACCATTTAAAAATATGCAGTCAACAAGATACATTAAAAAGCTGACTTATTTTGTGACCTAAAAAAGTGGCTGCAATTTGTGGTAGGTCTCATTAATGTTCTGATATATTCTAACAGCGACCCGCATGTAAGTGCGTACTTGCCTCATAAGCTCGTCCAGTTTTCATCAAGATGTCTTCACACGTTTTAAAATATCATTTTGCATTGCTAGCATAAACATATTCTGGATCAGCTTGAAAGCAGCCCCTCGTCCTGAACTGTTGCTTTTAGATCAGCAGGGTAATGATCCCGTGAAATGCGGGAGTGAGGAAGACAAAAGCAATTTGCCCAGTGGAGATGTGTGCTAAGAGCCGTATGTGAGTGTCAGGGGTGAGCGACAGAGGAGAGTTTGATTACGGTTATGGAGACTGCAGTGTTTGCTCTTGTACTTAGTGTGCCATCGCTGCAGCTTCCTTACTCTGTTGCAATCCATTCCCAATTTGGCAGCTGTGGAAATGCAGGGCCAATCAGCACAACAAAGAGCAGTCATGTGACATGGTCCATTTGTTCACTTCTCAGGAAGATTGAGTGCAGTGCACCTTTTCTTAAAAGTAATTTCTTTGTTATACAACTAAAGCTTAACAATACGAGGTATGAGAAGGAGAAATGTGATACTATATATAGCACAAAGACTCTAAGCCTACTCATTCTATAGGTTACCTTAACTCCAGGTTGTCTGGAAATTGTGTTAAATTACATATTCTGAGTGGGAATAATGTCATAATGTGCAAAATTGTTAAGTGCCCAGTGGTGTTTATCTCTGAGAGCATGAAAAATATTAATATATATTTATATATGTTTTTGCTACTAGAAAGGAAAGAAATGGTGGTATCATGTGAAAAGTGTTTGTAGTTATATGGCTTAATGTGGGGAATCAAAGGCAGGCTTCAACAGAATAAAGACGTAAACAATCAGAAAAGACGAGTTATATGTAAATTAAAAATGATGCTGTTATTGTTTATGGTGTTAGGATAGGTTGTCACGTTGAGGAGACAGTAGGATGAGTAAAGGGGGACAGCCCTTGTTGTGGCTTTAAGGCATCTGGTCAACACTGGGGGACAAGTGATTAATGGCACTTTGCATACCAGAATGTCCCATGGACCCCTCTGCTCACTTGTGTCTCCTTGACAACCCGCCATCCAGATGTTACCTCAAACTTCAGCTTACAGCCAGTGTGAAAAATTCTCATCCTGTTATGGTCTTTTTCCACTGGCACTATTTTTTTTCCCCATGCCATTCTGTGCCGAGAAAAAAATATGAACCCAAAATGTACTGAATAAAGTTTTCTGCTATGTTAAAAATTTTGTTCAATTCAAAATGAAAACATACAAAACTGATGTGTTGTAACAGACAACAGGAACATTTGGCATCAGGAGGAGTGTGAGAAGAGAGGGACACCGGTTGGTGTAGTGCTGTTCGGTTCAGTTAGGTGCTGCTGTTACATTGTGTTCCTTAGTTCATTGAAGCTGATCGAAGTTGTATATGTTTCCAAATTATTATGTAAGTGACAACACTGCTACTGATGCAATTAAAGGGCAAACAATTGAATGTATTTGATCTGAGGGGAAAATACAGCATGACTTGCAAGGGTAAGTGAGAAACAAAAAGGTTTTTCTGGGACATATTTGCAATGTTAGCAGATGTATGACAAAATAATGTGGCACAGAAGAAGGACCATTAGTCTTGGTTTGTGTTCTTGCTTCATGAATATGAAGGTAGGAGGTATTGGAGGACCCACGCCAAACCTGGATCACTCAGAACACAATGTTTGTCTTGTCTCTGTGAATTCCCAGATTGCATTGTTGTGTAGCCAGGACTAGGTTGCCTCAGGGATGATGTATCTATTGAATGTAGAGGCAACGGCTGGTGTTCAGGCCTAGGAGATTAATGTGGATACAGCGTACCGCATTCACACTGGTGATTCAATCCACAAATAACCTCAACTTCAACCCAGCGATGCCCTCGTCACGCCTCACTGTTGCATCTGTTTCTTCTGGCACGACGCTGAAGAATCAGAAACTGAAATTAGTTTTAAATGTTTGGCACCATCACAGAGCTTTATTAAGAACTACTTAGGAAAAAAAGCAAGGCGGATAAGCCAAATTGCATAAAGTAAAATTTATATTTGCTTGGTAAACAATATGACTGTACCATCTTCAAACGCAAGTCCTTACATTTAGCAAAAATGACGGCAAGAGGTGAGTTGCCAACTCACACATGGAAAGTAGAGACAGAAATGCATTGCACTGGTAACCTTTCAATGTTCGGCTTGTATCAAAAAGTCTGCAATTACTCTGATGCATTTGTGTAATTTAAATCCACTTTAGCATTTCATTCCTGTGACCTTATTAGTTATTCCAGCAGCTGGTAGCTGGAATAAAACATCTGAGACTCAAGAACTAATTCCAAGCCGAGCTTGGAGTGTGTGTGCTAAACAGGCACTGCCACATTATATGCAGAGTGGATTTTAAAAAAGTGTGGAGTGCAGGCTAGCGACAAAGGGACAGCAGTTAAATTTCACTCTGTGGTCCATTCTAGAGAATAAGGAAGTTCCTGTGATATGAGAGATAAGGAGCAGTGATGAGGAGAAGGCTGAGGGCCCTTCAGATCCCTGACAAATGTTGCATCACACATCCTCTGTTTTTACATTCACCATTTCTGCCCAGAATAAGGGTTAGCATCACATAGCCTTCATTTCATGTTCCTATAAAGAGATATTAGGTGTCGCTCTTCCCTTGGCAATCTCTTAAGAAAGTGTTAGACTTGCCTAATTTCAATATTTCCAAGCAGACACTGCATTTGTGTGAAATCTCTCAGAAAAGCATGGTGTATTCTGCGTGATGCTCTCTTGAGAGCAACAAGTCTCTCAGTGAAATTGTTCAGGAATGCCTTCTTTGTGCAATTGCCCGGTGAAGTGGAATCTGTTTGTAGAAATGCTCAGAAATGCTATTTATTCTTTGTGTTATTGCCCGATGTCTGACCTACTGCTTAGGTGACAGCAGGTGTTCATGAAGATGCACTGCTATTCTGTTCTGTATTCACCTTTGTCTGTTTTCAGTTTCTTTTCACCATGTGAAAGGATGCGTACAGGCATTCTGCAAGATGTGTGTGTGTGACATAATGTTCTTACTAGACGGTTTGGTATCTACAGAGGAAGCACTTAGTTGGGTAGTTTTGTTGATTGCTTAGGTCTACAAATACTATTCAGAGAAATAAGTCTATAGTGTAAATGAATTGTTAAATTCGGGGAGAAATGTCTAATGGTAAAAAGAACTGAACAAAGAGAAATAAATTTAAAGGGGTGAGAACACAAGAGCCAGAAATGAGAAAGATGAGAACATAAGATGGTACTTGATTGGTTCTCAACCCCTTTGCATTTCATTGTTATACAACTGCAGTGTGTGTGCATCTCAGTTTTGTCTTGCTGTTTGCCACGTGATGTTCTTCATCCGCAATGACACATCAAAGGAGGATTTAAGTAGATGCAGTCTATGGCTTTCCTGAGAGACCTTTTCTTTTTTTCCCTAAATAAATGTAGGCTAACAGTGCGGAGATGCTTGGGACATTTCTAGTGCACAGAGAAGGATGATGTGGTAGAGGTAACATGGCATCAGTGGTGCTGTGCAGACCCTAGTCATGATGCTTGGTCTTGCACAGCAGATCCTTCTCATTCACAGAAGGTCTGTCATGTCAGTGAAGGATCCAGCATTACCTCAGAGTGAGTTTTGGTAGCTCTTTCAAAGTAGGACTCGTCTTCACTTGCACAGAAAATACTGGTTAAATGTTATCACTTCTCCAAGATGAGGGACTTGTTTTTGGCAATCTATGGTCCTCTATATGGTCACCAGGTGGAATGGCCTCTTGACCTGTGCCCTTATCTCCAACTGCAGCACCAACACCAAAAACAGAGGCTTGTCCACATAACTGCAATATTTGCAATTTCCTGTGTAAAGCTCTTTGAGGCACATTGTTGTGCAAGGTGCTTTATAAACAAAAAAAAAAAAATTGAAACTGAAATAACCACACCCATGTAGCCCCGCCCACACACCCACACCTACATAGTCATAACCATTAGCCACACCCATTTAGCCACACCCATTTAGCCACACCCCAGAGCCTTGCCCTTTGCACATGCGGAGATGCCATCTTTCTGAACGCAGAAAATCCCTGGTCCTTAGGTTTGAGAAAAGATTATATCAATAATGCCACCAGCTGCAAAACATTGAACAATATTATATAAATTTTGTGTTTTGATTTTCTGTTTACAAATTTTTGACAGGCTACTTTTTCATTTAAATTTTTATTACTATGATTTTTTTTACCCAATAAGGATCATACACATAAATAAATCAGAATAATCAGACTACAAGGGAACATCAAATATGCACAATTATTAATAAAGTCTTTTAATGTAGTATAATTTAAAAATGTTCAAAGAGTCATTAAGCAATTTATTAGCTACTGTTCCCAAGGAGTTGTTATTGCCATGGCTACTGTCACATGACACAGCTTCCTCTTTGGTAGTGTAGAGCGGGCTGTGTTCAATGTATTGATATCCAAAGGGAACATCTCACTGCAGGGAGAAGCTGGCAGACACCAGCGTTTAATTAGTGGTAAAAGAAGCTAAGGATATAGCTGCCACAAGCATTAAATCAATGTGTCCAAACTTGCTTAGTTTGGCTATCTTAAAACAAATCAGCACATATATAAATGGTTATTTTCTTGAAACAGCATGTGGTGTGCTGCACCAAAAAAGCAGCCTGAATGTAAGGCTGATTTGTCTGACGGAAAACGGTACCTACTTTTGATGAGCTGAGAGTAAAATGTTCAGGAGTACCAGTGCAGCGTTGACAGAACTGTAACAGACTGAACACCCTGTAGGGCCTCTTGCAGCAGGCAGGCCGTGGTATGAGGTGAGGCCCTCAGTGCAGCCCTGCGGCTGACTGGTGTGATGCTTGTTGCAGTGATGCTGAGGCAGACAGGGCACGGCCAATGGGTGAGGGGCATGCTCTTAGCTGCTTGTTCAAGGTCAGCCTTCCCTCATTAGTGCTGCAGCAAACGAGCTGGAGAGGAGTCTGGGAGCCATGAAGGACAGGAAGCGAAGTCAGCAGAAAGCGAGTGTCGTACACCTCCTCCTCACCACACACACACACACACACACACACACACACACACACACACACACACACACACACACACACACACACACACACACCCCTGCCTCGCGTGCTCCAGGCCTTGCCCCGCTCCTCCTTCACTGCAATTAGGCAGTGCTGCAGAGATGCAGAGATACAGAGATGCAGCGCTGCAGAGATGCAGAGATACAGAGATGCAGCGCTGCAGAGATGCAGAGATGCAGCACTCCCATCATGGCTCCCAGCCTTTCTCACTCAGCCACACTAAGCACGGTGGCGAGTTGTAACTCACATGCTGCTCAGCTAAATACGTCTCACTGCCACACAAACAGAAGGTGTTAAGGCAGCATGTTCTGCTCCTCTTTCTGTCAGGCCAGCAAAACGGCAGAAGCCATTATTGCTTATTGTCACATTGAAACGCTGCACAAAACCAGAGGTGAGCCTAAGGAATGACGTGTGTGAATTATTCCAAGGGATGAAAGTAAAAACTGGTCCCAGTCTAGGCACCTTAATGAGCCAATCAGTCTGCTGACCCCCTGTAGAGAGCGTGATGTGATTTCCAGTGAACTTACATAAATGTTGAAAGGATGCCTCAGTTTTCCATTATGTTTTTTTGAAGATCTATGCTTGATTCAAGTGGGTTTTTAAATACAAGTTTAAAGAATGACTTGAGAATGCAGCTGTGATATAATGTCATCCTGCTCATTGCCTCTCACTTCATCCTGCTTTGGATAAACAGCCCGCTGCTCCGTTAATAGCATCTCAGAAAAATGACATCATATGAGCTGTGATGCACTCCAAAAGAAGATGCCTTAGCTTTTATTCACACAGAGTTTTGGGTTCATTAAGAGCGTTTACACAATCCAGCACAGCCGCCTGAAAAACAAATTCATGAGCTCCATGCAGACAGTTAATGATGGCGGTCTAGTCTACTGGACATCCATGGGCCATTTTGTCTCACCACATCCTCATATTTCTGAGATGCTCTGTAGGTGTGTCCTCCATCTCACCACGCTTTACAAGTACAGTCAATAATCTGTCCACACCGCATAACATTACAATGGAGATACAGATAAGGGACCTCACAGTGGTGATTATTACCTGAGGGGTAGGACAGGAAGATGTGGCAAACTAAAGTTTAATTTCCCAACTGACTTATCCTTCTCTGTAGCATCAAGGACATTGTGCTGAAGAAAGAGGCAAAGTGACCCCATAAAAATTTCTATCACGTTTAACTTCATTTTCCCCAAACAACTTGGCCAGCTTTGCGCTAACCTTTCTTTTTTCTTTCTTCCATTGTGATATTGCTTTTAAAGGTGAAAGGGTAATATATTCTATAAGCTTGCCTTTACTTTTCATCAAAGCTCAGAGGAGAGAGACACCCAGAGGATAGAAAGGGCTTTAGAACCAACAATGTGCAATCAGCCGGTGTTGTCCAGCTGACCACTGTCAAAATGCTTTTGTTATGCCTGATGGCGAAAGCAGCTACACAACTGCAAGAGAAAAGAAAGAGGGGAGAGAGAGAAAGAGAGCTGGAGGAGAAAGAGAGAGGGGAGAAAGAGAGAGAGAGGGAGAGAGAGAGAGAGGAGAAAGAGAGAGGGAAGAAAGAGAGAAAATGAGCAAACATGGGCAAAAGACAGAGAGACAGAGAGAGAAAGAGAGCAAGAGAGAGAGAGAGAGAGAGAGAGAGAGAGAGAGGGGTTATATTCATGTCACGGTTGTATAGATGGTATAAGCGATGCAATCATGTAAAGTGGAACAGGTGCTCTCAGGAATGAATAAAACTGAATGGTAAATCAATGTGTCATACTTATCTGCATTGTTTGACACAAAAACCCCTTTTTGCTGTGGCGTGAGTGAATTTGTTTTGACTATGCTCTATTTCCATCTTTTTTCATTGGCTAGAAAAGACTTAAACTCTGGCGTCTGAGTTTAACTCTGTCCAAGCTGGTGGCTCATGGCCTTTGCCGCTGTTTGTGAAGGTTTGTGGTGCTCAAATATGTGCTACAGGTGAAGGCTACAATTATTAAAGTCACTGAGATAATTCAGACAGTGGTCATTTAGCATTTCAGTCAATGGGCTTGTTGATTGGTTTGGTTTAGTATATCAGTCGGCATGCCTCAGCACTTTGTCACATCCTTGTCTGAGTGGCATCATTGATCAGGTGTACAATGTCCAAGACGAACCCACTGACCTAGCACCGCTGCTTCCAGAGCATGGCACTTCATCTGAGGAGAAGTCTACCAGATTACGAGGTTAACCATCTGACCTTTACTTGAAGGTGAACCTTGTTGCTGACATGTAGTCAACTGACACTGGTGTGTCAAGCTGCTTCTTACCATCAGATCTTGCTGTTTGGTCTTGCAAAGTCATAACCATCATGTCCACTAGATGCCTTGCTCCTGTCTCCTTTGTGCTGATTCATTGTTTCCTCGTTAGTGTTCCCCAGCTCTGTCTAGTTGTATTGTGGTAGTTTAAACCCTGTGCTTGTATAGTGTCCTTGCCAACCGTTGTAGACGTAGGTGTGCATTTCTTGTTGTGCTGAACTTTGTGTAGTTGCAGAATCCTGTTGTTGTTATTCTTCAGTCCTGAGTTTATCCTATTTTTTGCATTAACCTTTTTACTCCTGTTACCCGTGTTTGTAACTTGTTTTGCTCCACATTAAAGCCTTCCTTTTACACAGTCGTCCGTGCCTCACTTGCCTGCTTGGTACAATCATTACAAAAAGCAGGTTTTAGAACAGGATGTCCACATGTTGCTGCAGCCAGCCTAACGCGAGCAGTACAGAAGTCATGTCACTCTTCTACTTTTCCCAAGAGTGAGGCAAGAGTCCATATGCGGCAAAATTTTTTCCTCAATTTCATAGAGACCTACAATAAAAGTGCATTTATTCAGTAACAGAATGATTATCTCATATAAATATATATGTACCATTTTAATGCTATGACTCATAATTAAGTTCCTTGTTAGACACTTTTACACACTGCAAACGCCCTTTAAGGTTTTCTTTTACATGTATAAATAGCTGTTGAGATTTTTCACTGCAAAGCAGACAGCACCTTGACCAAACCATGACGATGAAGTAAAGTGCGACGTTGGCTCTCCTCGTGGGAGACAGACAACAGCTTGACGAAACCATAATAAACAGAGGAGGCACATGCTTCCACCATGTGTATTTTTGCACATGACATTTACCCAGCATACTTTGTACTAACCTCCAGGTGTCATTGCAGTTTGGCCTGTGGGTCACGTTTCTGTGCTGCTGGTAGTTTGTACTTTTCCATACCCTCTGCCACCCCCACCCCCACCCCCCAGGCCGACTGCATACAGCAAGCTCAGGCAAGACCGTAGAGGAAGCCCTGAAATAACCACGTCCCTTGTGGCGCTCTAACAGTGTACAGTAATTACCCAGACAAGCGTGATTTTCAGGAGAACAGGGTGGGAGAGATAGGCCTGTAGCTTGTTACAGAAGTGCCCCTCCCAGAGGGTTTGACCCGGGGGGGGGGATAAAAGTGTGATTACCAGCACAGGACAAGGATACCAAGATTGTGTTGAAGTGGTGTTGAGAGACAGATTCAGAGAATCAGACAGACACAAAGACCAACACTTGCAGAGCCAGTAAATTACTGTAGTGAACTCAGTCAATAGGTAGAGCATCAGGCTGGGATATGGAAGTCTCCCAGTTCAAATCCCAATCCAGGCAGACATGTCTTTGAACAAAACACTCAATGCTAGCTTCCCGGGTGCTGCATGTGGCAACCTACTGCTCCCCTCTGGTGATGGGTTAAATGTAGAGAAGTAATTTTCTTTTGAGATTGATAATGTACTATAAAAAACCTAACTGAATACAGACATTGGCAGTGCTGATGGTCTTATAGCTAGTCTGAAAGTGTTCTGTATGGGCTGTAACTCTGTACATGCTGTTGGCCTGCATCTGGTCTGAAGTGTGCTGTATGAACTGCAATTGGACATACTGTTGGCCATACAGCTGGTCTGAAAGTGTACTGTATGAGCTGTAACTATACATGTGCTGTTGGTCTTTAATTTGAAGTGTGCTGTAGGAGCTGTAATGACATACTTCCTATGTGCACCGTTGGGCCTATAGATGGTCTAAAGTGTGCTGTATGAGCTGTAATGACATACTTCCTATGTGCACCGTTGGGCCTATAGATGGTCTAAAGTGTGCTGTATGAGCTGTAATGACATACTTCCTATGTGCACCGTTGGGCCTATAGATGGCCTAAAGTGTGCTGTATGAGCTGTAATGACATACTTCCTATGTGCACTGTTGGCCCTACAGATGGTCTAAAGTGTGCTGTATGAGCTGTAATGACATACTTCCTGTGTGCACTGTTGGCCCTATAGATGGTCTAAAGTGTGCTGTATGTATGTCACCATGACAGATAATAAAAGCATGATAATCATAGGACCATTTTATGAGTAGAAGCAGTACCCTTTGAGCACTCTGAGCCCAAGTACACACCTGTGTTCCTCCTACCACCACACCCTCATTTTCCATTGTCATCACTGTCGTAGAGAGGTCCTGCTCTGACAGGTGCCTGATACATGGACTGCTGCTTTGCACAACGGCCCCATTTTGTTCCCAAACATTGTTCAATAGGCTAAAAACAAATGAAATATCAAAAAGACAGTTAAATATAAAATATCTCATAAAAATGGCTTTAAGTATCTGTAGTTTTCCCTACCAAAGGAACATAGATTAACAACACAATGAGCTCAGCCACAGGGAAATAATATAGGCTTCACTGCATCAAGTCATCATCCCTCCCCAATTTAATTTCAGCAGTCTCTGCACTCATCTGTACTATGCTCTCAGTTCACACCAGCGAATATACATGTACATATGAATTAGTTTTCATCTTTTTCAGCTTAAAACTTAATTGAAAAGCTTTTCCCAAATATGACTGTTGTGTTCAAAGGATCATTTGCAACGAAATTCCAACACTGACATTGTCATCTGTAACAAAAATGTTAATGAAAGCTAAACACTTTTCGCATATCCCCAGATAGATTCGGTTTGAAATTAATCAAATGTGGCAGGGGGGATTGAGTCTATTAGTCTACACAACACTTGTAAAACAAAACAGATAATTAGACATGAACAGCACCCGTGACTGGTGCATATCCTGGAATTTTAATTATGTACATTTTTCCACTGAAAAAAAGTACCCAGATTAGGAATCTGGCCTGCTCTGTGCATTAGCCAATGGGAGACTATCAGGGGAGAGCTGTGAGACGTGGAGTAGGAGAAAAAAAATCCCAATTCATGTATTTTTGATGGACAATGATTCATACTTTAAAGAGGAGTGTCAAATGGACAGTTTACAGCTGTTATGGATTTTTTTTTTGGTTACCAAATGTTTTTTATTTTGAAATATTACAAGATCCCAATAAAAGCAATACATTTAAAAAGGTAGGCGTTTTAAATGAAGGGCTAAAGATGGAAATGGATGGATTATGAATCATTTGGAAGCATATTATGTATTATTTCTAATTATGGTGTAGATCTGGAATGGTACATTTACATATATAGTGACCATAGAATGAGCTAGCAATTTTGCAACTAAATATTGTGTAAAAGATTGCAAATTGAAGCCAGTCAATGACTGTCATGCAGTGCTTGGTAAAAAAGCTTTTTACTGTCTTCTGGGTCTACAAGCCATGTCCTGATGTAACAGGAACACACTTTGGCTATGTTCGGACACCAGCCTTGCATCAATGAATTTGCGATTGTAGGGTGTGCTTAATCTTTGACTGTATAAAGCACCCCCTGCTGCCTGGAGGACCACTCCCTCATAGACAAATTGCTTGTGTTGAATGATTCATATTAAAAAAGGAGGCTACAGTGTCAGATATTTATTTGTAAAAAATTTTAACAACCATTTATCATTTTCCTTCCATGTCACAATTACGTGCCACTTTGTGTTGGTCTATCACATAAAATCCCGTTAATGTTTGCGGTTGTAAAATTACAAAACGTGGAAAATTTCAAAGGGTATGAATACCTTTTCAAAGCACTGTATATCTTGGATGGCTGTTTTTATTTATTTATATTTTAACACTTCTCCCCGGATTATAGATTCAAGTTTATGAATATGATGATTCCAGTTATAAATAATCCTTAGCTTTTCTCAACTACGTTATGAGTGGCTAGATTGTCACTGGCCTGGGAGACATTTTGATGTACAAAAACACTGGTGCACTATTCCAATTAAACTTCTTAGCTAGATAGCAAATTGTGCTTTATTTTCTTAAAAGTAATATTTACTTAAGGGGAGCGACCTTATTCATCTTAATTATAATTACCCCCAAACGTTACATTCAAGCCATCCTACTGAATGATGCAGTGCAGTTTGAAAGAATAATTAGTTCTCTAAATATCTCCTTTAAAGAAAATTTTCAGACTAATCAGAAATGCTTGGTGCAATGATCACAGTGAACCGGAATAATGACAAAACAAATCAAACACACAAACAAATTCTGTGAACCAATTAGAATCACAAAAAATGCATAGTGATGCAACCAAAGTCATAGAGCTTGTTGGTTAACAGATGTTTTCATTGCTTTGGGTCCCTCGTGCACAGTGATGCTTTCCCCTGTTCCCTATCTCATTCAGGGGCCACAAAGGATATGGGGAAACTGATGGGAGGTGAAGAAGACAAGGATCCTGAGGCAGAGAAGGAGAAGGAAGAGGAGAGGCAGGAGGCACTGAGGCAGCAGGAGGAGGAGAGGAAGGCCAAGTACGCAAGGATGGAGGCAGAGCGAGAAACCATAAGGCAGGGCATAAGGGACAAGGTAAGGAGGTGCCTGTGAGTTCAGCCAATACAGCAATGACCTCACTTATTGATAACAGCCAATGACCTCACTTATTGATAACAGAATCAGAAAAAGAAAGATAATTTTTACATGTAAATACTTCAAGCCAGTCAATGACTGTCTGTCATGCAGTGTAAAAATATCACACACACAAATAACAGCTGTGACATTTAAAGTGCACACACCGCACGTCTTTTTTTGCTTTGGTGACATTGGACTTGGTAGCAATTCAGCTGTACAAATGAGCCCTGCCCCTTAACCTTAAAAGGGTACATGAGGAAGCACGTTCTGGATGGGTCCTCACTGCTGGACCCTGGCACTCCTAGTTGGAGCCCATGCAACAACAGTGTGTGTCAGGGTCCAGAAGGTCTGCTTGGGATTCATTGTAACTCTGACTCAAACCACAAAATATCTTTATATACATTGACAGTAATATAGTTATGCAAAGATAGGGTATTAATCACTAAGCATTGCATTTGTCCTTTTGGATTTTGGTACTGTTTCTGGGCTTGTGAGGAACAGTATACCAGATGTAGTCCAGTAATTATGGCAGCCCTAAAAAGAGGAGACAACAAGAATTGTCACAAAATGTCAGCTCATGGAACTTGAAGTGTGACTCGTAAGGTGATTTTTAGAGAGATAAAGGCGTAAAGTTTTGTACTGTGTATTCAAGGATTGCCTGAGGATCTGGGTAGTAGGTAATAGGAAAGTGAAACTGTGGTTTCCATGACAATTTGGTTCTGAAAGCAGCAAAAGTGAATAATTTCAACCCTCACACAAAAAGGAGGTGGCACCTCTGATTCTACCCCAACACAAAATGGAGGCGGCACCCCTGTTTCTATCTCAACACAAAATGGAGGCGGCACCCCTGTTTCTATCTCAACACAAAATGGAGGCGGCACCCCTGTTTCTATCTCAACA